>JAODAI010192964.1:0-10633 GCA_027575025.1 Scotoplanes globosa | reverse complement strand
TTGACTGTGGCCGGATCTAGATCGTCCACTGGGTGATCGAGGTTCAGGATCATATTATGAGGACATTGTCCTTACTGGTCCTTTCTTACTTAACTTAACTTAACTTAGCAATACTCATTAACCACCATAATCATTCATCAATGTACATTTTTTTGAGTGGCACTATGTTATTGTTGTATAATGTAGACCTTCATGTATAAGTAGTGCTGGCTCGATCACGCTCCATGGCGCTCCTGGAAAGTGATCACGAGAGCAATGTTACTAAGTATGTTAATAACGGTCACAAATCGCAATGATATATTAATGATATATAGTCCGTTACATTTTTCCCTATTGTGCTAGAAATATAGACCAGAAAATGTGTGAAATGTTCAGGAGAGCGAAAAGCTCTTCTTAATCTCACAGGTGCTCGATTTACAGCTCTCCTGAGATTCTCACACGTGAATGTCTGATAATGTTTAACATAGGCCTAATAAACTATATTATACATTACATAATGCTAAAAATAGACATTGCATACCGTTTTATATATTAGTTTACAAATAATCATGATCCAATACAATTTCCTACTAGAAACATAGACGATGCCTGTTAACAAGTAACTTCATTATACTGTAATGTCCAACTATGAAATTTATTATAGCTTTGCATCATATATTATTGAAGGCAGCTTAGGGTAGTGTTGACACAACTTATATTGTGTACCAAGGAAGTACAAGTATACAGATCATGTGTGTTCCAAAATGTCCTAAAAATATCTAGGGGATTTTTACTTTCCTCAAATTACCCTATTTCTGTGTATCTATAATGCATTTTTAAAAAAGTACCCCCTAAACTGTATTGTACGTTGCCACAAATACTATATTTATTAAAATCGCGGATACATCAAATGGCGTGTTTTTTCAAGCAGTTGGTGGGTGTCTCAACTAGCAATACAAAGTTGTTTTAGTCGCACCATGTTATTGTTGTATAATAGTTAATATAACAAACTATATTATATATTAGATAGTGCTAAAAATAGACAGTACATAACGTTATATACAGTATTATGCAAATAATCATGCTATAATACAATTTACTACCAGAAACAGGTAATATGTCTGTTATCAAGTATATACTTAAATATATACTGTAATGTCGAAATCTGAAATAGATTATAGCTTTGCATCATTTATTATTGAAGAGGACACGATGACACAATTTACATTGGAAATAGCAATATATCACAAGCTTGTCATGATAACGTTGATCATGCCGTGTCCTAAAACCTATTGCATGAACTCATTGCAAATAAAATATATAAAGAATAGTACGCTTATTAATACACCTAATCCGGTGAGAATATTAAGTGGTGTATTTTTTCACGAAACATAAACTTACATCAATGATGGGTGTTTTCATTCGGTAATGTTACCCTTGGGTTTCTGAAAAAAGAGTCAATGTGTAACACCCACACAGCGTTGTAAAGTTATACTGCCGGCCCGTCATGATCTTGTCATATTTTATATTTTATTGGTGATATAAAATTGATATAGCTACTGTTCCAACATCTTAGTGCCATCGTATTTTGATAAAGATTATTTGCCATGCAGTTGTGTGTGTACGTATACCTTATCTACGTATACCTACCTTAAATAAATCCTTCTACTCTACCAAAACCTCCTATAACTTCTGCTTGCTTCCATTACTACAGCCAGATCTTCATATTTTATGATCTGAATACAAATTACATTTGACAATTTGGATTATTATTATTTGTAATATAATTTTCTGAACTTACAACGGTGAACCAGTTTTGATGTTTTCTATAATTATATTACGTTAATATTTAATCTACGTCATTTTTCAAATTATAATGTTTTTTCAAATCTTGCAAGGCTTGCTGTTGTGTTATAGCAGTCCAGCCAATAGGTATTTCAGCTGGTTTTCTATTATAATTCGAGGCCAGTTGTGTATTAAAAGAAGCCATTACCCATTTCCAATAAGAAGATGGTTCATCTCTATCTATTGGGAGTATATCCCAGTCCGAGAACTCCTTGGCGTAATCCTTGAAGGCCCTAAATTCTTCATCACTCTTTAGTCTATATTTATAATCTGAAGCCACTCTCATGGTACAAATATCAGGATCCAAAATATTTGTTCTATGTCCATGCCACCCCGACAAAGCTAACGGGTAGTGAAGTAGAGACTTGTGTTTTTCATGGTTGCCTTGCAAATGACACCCTACTTTACAAAATGGACATGTTTCTTTGCACCCCCTGACCTGTGCTTGTATTTCCAAATGAGGAGGTTTATCCATCTTCGACAATAATTCTCTTGCGTTTGCGTCACTTCTACAATCATGGATACTGGATCTGTTGGTCACAGCCTTTTTTGATTGATTTCTCATAAATTTTCTTAAGATCAGAGTTAGTTCAACATAGTCAATGTTTTCAAATTCAAATGAATGTAGTTCATTTTGTATGTTTCCTATGTCACTGAAAATGGTTTCCCAGCTACCCAGAAAGTATTTAACCCATTTTCTAAATGGAAAATAAACATTTTCATCACTATCTTCATCACTGTAATCACTATCATCGTCTGACATTAATTCATTGTCAATTTCTAGTTTGGTTTGCATCAGAATCTCTTCAACATTATTTATCAATATTTCCATTTTATTATCGAAAGCTTTCGTAAGCCATATATTGGTACCTTTCTGTTGACAAATTTGAATAGCTTTATCCTCAATCCACTCTGCAATATATCCCCCCTCATCGCTGATAAATTTAATATATTTGTCATGATTATTCGCCTTACAAAGGTCGTACAGAATGCATCCAATTAAGTATTGTTTATCCACGAAGCAATTATGTTCTCTCATTTTGCGAATAATTTCAACATTAATGTAATCCATTATTATTTCAACAGAGGTAATACATAATGCTTGGCCTACACGTATGGCTGCCCTTTCAGTTTGCAAAGTTTCATCAAAAAATGAAAGGAAATCATTACGTAACCCTTGTTCTTCGATTTGTATCAGTGTAGAAAGAGAGAATTTCTTTTCAAAATTGCTTTGATTCTGAATACAAATTAAAGCCAAATCTCTACACATATCAATTAATGTTTCTATGATAAAATCGTTATCCCATTTTATCGATTCCTGCATGTTTCTGAAGTTTTTGGAGAGCAACATATGAATCACATGAACGTCAAACGATTCACCGTACTCAAGATGAGATAAATCGTCCACACCTTCGCGAACCTTTCTCAAAATTTTATCTTGGATATCTTGTTCGCTTTTCTTTTTGCTAAGATAGTTCAAGCCTGCAGTAATCATGGAAATTTTAATTTTTTTTGAGCCTTTTGTGATACCACCCCGTTTCCTTATGTTCGTAATAAAGCGCATATTGTCTAAAGTTCTGGAAAAAATTTCTGTTAACACTTTTTCGCATTCTTGATTAATGAAGTCGCTATTAATATGAAATGCTTGCGATTCTTCTGCGAGTTCTTTTGTCAACGTTTTCCACAATATATCAAATTGTTCATTTAAATCGGTGTGAGAAGTATCTTGATCTCTTAGTTCTATTGCTCTTTTCCTTGCTTCATTCCTCAACTTGGCTTTGGAATCACTTATAAATTTAGGAAGATTTTGTTTCTTTCTATGAGTATCTAGCGTATAAATAAAAATTCTTTTGATACCTATCTCAATACTACTTCCAACTGAGCTCGCATCGTTTCTAAATCTAGTTTCATTCTTTTTCACTTCATTGTCGTCA
The DNA here is from genome assembly GCA_027575025.1 of Scotoplanes globosa. Classification (NCBI taxonomy): domain Eukaryota; kingdom Metazoa; phylum Echinodermata; class Holothuroidea; order Elasipodida; family Elpidiidae; genus Scotoplanes; species Scotoplanes globosa. The sequence goes on along the minus strand of JAODAI010192964.1, from coordinate 6,875 downwards.
TTTTCTGTAATATATTTTGTAATTTTGCTATTTATTTTGACAACTTCTTGAGATATTTCGTTTTGTAATTGTTCAAAATGAATTTCCATTTTTTTATTGTCCTGCAACAGCTTTTTTACCTTCAACTCATATTCTACCATGTGTGTCCTCATATCTCCCACCCATTTGTTGAATTCTAAACGAAATTTATTATACACCAATGCATTATATGAATTTTGAAAATTAAACACAAAATCTTCTTCTTTTACGGCATTCCACACATCTGTTAGTCGAGATTTGAATGTTTTTATGTTGAATTGTGCTTTAATTTTTTGACTTTGATCTAATGGAGATATGATGCTTTCTTTTAATTTTCCAATAACATCACTGTATGCATGATTAGGAGGCGACATGTGATCCACCCACAAACAGGGTATGAATTGTAGATCGTCACATTGCATGAGGGTAAACAGGTCCGAAAATGTTTTGAAAGGGGCCTTCGCTTGTTGAGCCGCTGCGTTAGTAGCTGAGTCAAGATTATCTATTATTTTTAACATATTTGTTTTACATCTAATTCCCGCTGCAATATCACTGACTCTCTGTTGCAGAATACGACAATGAGACACGAGCTTGACCTTTTGCATCCTTATCAAAGCATGAACAGCTATTTGCAAAATACCAATCATATCGGCACCAATCGTTTCTTGGCTTATGTTCAAAATGGTGAGGTCACCCAAACACATTGCTAGTGTTGCCAGGGCGTTGTCGAATGTACAGTTATATTTTACAGTGCGATCGGGTGATTGTAGCCCCTCGGTATCCATAATTATAAGATATTTGAAGCCAAACACCTCCTGATAATCTTTATGAACCTCAAGTAACTGCATAAACAGCCCCCGTGTACAGCGCCCTGCCCGTACAGGAAATTGAACTCCAAACATGCAGTTTAATAGTGTTGATTTACCACTGCTCTGAATGCCTATTACTGACATAACAAATATTTTGGGATTATTTAGTTCTTTCTCCAATTCACTAAGAACACGTTTGATCCAATTAATTTGGATGTATGCGCTCTCACCATCTAGTAGTTGTAATGGGTATCCCATTAAAATCAGTTTAACTGCAAACACAATTGCTAGTTTAATATTACGTTGGACGGGATCTGTTTTATTACCATGTTTCATATTTGATTCAAACAGTTGTCCTAGTTCACCCACGAAGTTCTCAAAACCTACTTGTAAGTTGACACACTTTTCAGTTTTTTCTTTAATGGATACAGTAAGTATATTTAATTTGTTATTCAGACTTGCCAATATTTTATCGTTTCCTTGGTGTTTCGCAATTTTTAAATTCATGTCTGTATCGTTGATTTTTTTTTCCATGTTTCGAATTTGTTCAAGTTGTATATCAGCCTCAATGGTAACTAACTTATTTATAGATGTCTGAAAATGTGTCATGAAATAGAACATAAGTTGTTTATCGCCAACTAAACGTTCAATAATCTCTAGAAATTTGTTTACTTGGTTTGAGAGACCAATGGCACGTTGCTTTTGTCGAATTTCTGATTTTTGTCTTTGTATTTTATCTTCCTGGTGAGAAAGACATTCTCCTTCAAATCGTACTTGATCTAGTTTCACCCATTTAAGCCAGAGTTTTGTCAAAGGGAAATAGTTTTTCTGAATATATTCAGCTTTATTGGAACCAAGTATATCTGTAACCAATTTTAAAGCAGTAGAATTTGACTCATCGTTGTAGTCCGTATTCATATCTTGACATTCCGTTACCCAACTTTCAATACTACGATAATGTGACAATTCTGTTTTGGAACATTGCATTACCACCAAATCGCATAAATATCGGCTGAGCTGTATCTCCGAACTATCATGTACTTCGTATTTTAGAGCGTTATCCGTCATAATTAAATCAGCATTACGTATTAATGGACCGCTCCTTGATCGTGAACTCCTACTATCTTGAGATTCACATAAGGAAATTGTGAAAACCGCTTGATTTAAACTTTTCACCTGTCTAATTTTATCAGCGTATTTATCCTTATTAGATTCATCAACTAATAAGATAATCGAATTAGATGTTTTACAGATAAATTCCAATTGTATAGGGAAATTATTTGCATCTCCCCTAAGATTTAGCAAAAAAGTAACATTCTGAAATATTTCACCCTTTCGTCCGCGTGGAAGATACCAGATTGCTTCGATTGACCCTTTTGAGAATATTGTTTTCTCAATATCTTTCCTTTTATTTAGAAAGTATGAAAACTCCGCATTGCCTTGTGATGTACCGATCATTTGGTTTAACATACACGACTTTGACAGCTGTATATCACCAAATCTGACAAAGGCAACAGTAAATATTGGTTCAGTTACCATACGGGTTTCAGGCGCCATGGAATGTATATCTCTCCATTGTTTAACAATACGATGTAGGGACCATACCATAAATGTAGGGCGTTTATCTTTAATACCAGGTAATACAACGGTCACAGCTAACTGACAAGCAGCTAACTTGTCCATAATATGTTGCCGTAAAGGATCATCAGAGCATGAAAGAATTGTAAAAATGAAATCTCTTTTACTAATTCGTAGCCTATTTGGTAGCAGCAGTCGGCAATCCAGTGCTGTCAGCATACTAATAAACCAAAATGGAATATCCTGGTCACTTAGCTCTGATGGGTCTTCCTTAAATAATCTAAGTTTTGTAGCCGATTGCAATGTAAGTTTATATGGAAACTTGTCTTGTAAGCCGAAATTAGTTAGATTGTTTTCAAAATCCTTCATTAATTCTTCCGGTGTATCTGAAAAGATATGAAAAACATATAAATGCACCAACATTAAAGAGGCATGGTCGAGGCGATAACTATATTAATGACGTCAGACAAACTTTGAAACATTCACCTGACGTATTCACATACGTTCAATATACACTCCACACTTTCAGCCGTCTACCATACCGATAGCTGTGAAAAGCATGTGTAAATATAATAGAGCATCCATATTGGTCTAGCATTGAATGCATGTATTCATTCGATGTTTGCAAGAAAACTATTATACACAGGATACACGTGGTGTATAGTATATGTATTCGTTTATTTATTTGTTCTCCACAACATGCATAAAATCAGTAAATCACGTGAATAAGTAAATTATAATAATACAATGTGACTAATAAGTATTATTGGGAATGCCGGTGCTGATTGCACGCTTGCGTATTGTTCACTTGCCTTCCACACTGAAGGTATAATAGACAAACTAGTATTTATAAGGCTGGTTGACAGAGGAAGTGTATATTATGGGACCCCGAGTCATATCACTATCTGCACGACAGCGGATGGACGAACTGTTCACACAAAACGCATGTAACATAAATTAGTACACTGCGCATGTGTCGGTTGGTACACATGGCTATTGTGTACACCATGCCCACTGCCTGACATGAAATACCAACCAATTAAAATATTCATTTCAAATCATGTTCGTGTAGACTATGCCCCTTTAATAGTTTGGTATACCGTCAATCGCAGTCACTTGGATTGTATATACTAATATCATCACATTTGTCATACTGTATATCAAACATTGAACATACCGTTATCATACACTAATAAATCCAGATTAGTATAATAATGAAGAGCTCAAATTAAAGAAGGTTATATGTTCCTGTTGTTGCTTCAACGGTGACAATACTGCAGTAAAGATCACATAATCACGATCATGGTTGCATATATGCATGTAATATGATACAATTATGCATATGCAATTATCATTTGATACGATATAATTTATTATACCCGGTTATCAAGCATTTATTGATATATACCAAAACGTGTTAGAAGCTTCCCAAAATTGAATTTCATTTAAAAAATATGTTTAAAAACATGGCATCACCATTTATTGGGCAAATGTGTACGTCCTCTAAAAATCGATATTTTTTGGCTCCAATGATTTAAAGAGTTTTCATATTATAACACATATTGTATTACTCTTATCATGGAGATGTTACACAAACGTAACAAATAATCGGACCTGAATTATACCATGACCATTACGTTATATTTGCCAGTTCATGTTTAAGATATTTTCTGATTATTATGGCACATATTTTAAGGAAAAGAACCAAAAATAAAACAAAAAATATATATAAAAGAGGAAGGTGGACTTAGGATGTCTTCCACCCAGCCCGTTTAACAATGCCAGATCCATAGGTATGAATAATATGCATATAACATATAGCACCAATTGTTTTTATTTGCAATTTAATATTTTCTGTTAATTTATGCTGTTTGCAGTGATTATACGCTATTAAATAAAATAGTGTTTCATTCGTCACTCAAAATTATTATTAGTAATATTTATAAGTATTAGTATAATAAATAATATACTAATAATAATAACAAAATCGATTGGAAATTAAAAACAACTCTCCAAATTTCATCACGTTCTAATAGGGTTGTTATTGCTACAACATAATTATTTTTTGCAAACTCCATGTTCTCTATATAATATTACGGATTTGCTGGAGAAATGTTGCTTAAGTTTGATTTTCTATGTCTTAATCCACCCACATTTTTCATACCCGGAATACTTATTTTGGGGTTATGTTGCTAATATTATAAGGATATTTATATCTTACAAAAGCTTGCATCAAAATAAACTGTCCGTATATATACTTTACATCTCGTCTAAAAACGGCAATACATTGGATATATTTGACTATTGTTTTCAATATAATGTTCAAGTTCAAGTTCAACTTTATTATTTTCCACATTCATATGACATAGCAGTATAATTATTATATTGTAACAATAATGTGAAAGGAGGTCTGGGGAAAGCAAATGCTTGTAAGAAACTCATTTGACAAATTTCAACAAATTTGAATGCAAATTAAAAACAGAAGTATCCAATTATTTGTGTGAATTATATATATATTTAACACCGGGCAATCTGAGTAGTAGGTGGATATTTTCTTTAAATATTTTCAAATCTATCCCATATCACATTAACAGTTTAGCAACATCTTACTGGTTTACTGGTTAAAAGTGAAAGTATTATTCATGGATACGATGGCTTACTTTATTAGGAATTACTATGAATTATGATTATTTCGAACGTTTTTATATTTTAAGGAGAACACATGCCAATCCTAGCTTATTTGGTATCGCTATGATGACATGCTTAAAATAGCATTGCACATTCATTCTTTATATTATAATTATTGATTTCGAAGAAAGTTAAAAAACAAAATTATGTATATGACATAATTATAAGTAATGTATACATAATTAATATGGAACGTAATACAACAATGGCGAAAGAAAATTCCACAATGTTTTATTATATTACAATATAGCAGTCACTCTAAGAACGTTGTAATACAAACTTTACAACACACAGCATAATGGCGAAGAAAGTTCCATTCAAAATTAACTTTTGGAAAGTAAAACAATTTTCAACTATTGATTAACTCATTGTGTTGTTAAAAATATGTTTACACTACTGTGGTTCTTGAAAATACACATATTACTAAACCAGTCAATATTATACATATTCAGCAATCACTCCCATCGAAAACTCAGCCGATACTAACAGGGCGGTTGAAAACGTGTCTGCTTATAAAGAGGCCATATTCATAATTCCGGTTCACGTATATATAGTTCGAGATAATGCACTTAGGAGATAATGTGGGTAACTTCACAAACCATTCAATATTAAATTGTTATTGTTTAATGTGAAATAATGCCACCATATTATACTTATTGTAAATTTACAGGTTTTAGCTCAAATTGAATTGCTTTCAGCTCTTTAATGTTTTGTTTTTCGTCTTCAAATATCAGCCTCCTCTCATGAACACAACCATATTTGAATCGATGGTAACTTAAAATTGATTTTCAGTGAAATGACACTTAACGATCAACTATAGCTTACAGGCCCGTACGCAGGATTTTTGAAGGGGGGGGGGCTCGAATTTGTCACTGATTTATCAGGTTCTCTGATCTGTCTGATACTTTATCTAAGCGGAACGCCACCGCGGTTGGCGCGGAGTGCTTAATATATTTTTTTAAAGTAAAATATCCTTAGGATGTTTTATGCAAATTGAGGTCAACTTTATATTCATAAATTTACATTTTTACTTTCTGTCAACTTTAAAAATAAAAAGAAGAGAACGTGAGATATAACTAACCTCAAATAATTTGCGAAAAGTAAAGTGTGAAATAGTCATACTTTACTAAGCTATGACAAGATGGGATTTATTCAATTTTGTTACGTAGCCTATATATCAGTATATATATAGGCCATATTACAAGAAAATACATAACGTAAATTGTAAAGGAAATGCTCTTACCCGACGAGCACAAAACATCTTCTAATGTATGGCCGTCATTCGGATTAGGGACGTATATGTGAAATTGACACATGTCTTTAGATTATGTCTTTCCAATTGACTTAATTATTGACATGCACGTAATTAAGGAGGGGTATGATATGGATACATGCCCAATTTGTTATAGGTGCATGTCCAGTATAGATGAACAGACCATGCAGGCTCTCACGATGTGTGCAATTAAACGTTTGTTATCTGTTTGATTTTTTTAACAACAATAAGAAGGACAAATTTGGAAAAGCAAAGTGTCCTTAGATGTACTCTGGTGTAATGTTTTATATTTTCTTAATTTATGACAATCACAATATTTCGAGAGGCTTGGGGATACCCATAATTCATGAAGGGTTCGTTTTTCAGAGTGGGGGGGTTCGTTTTCTAGGGGGGTTCGGACGAACCCATCGAACCCCCCCCTGAGTACGGGCCTGGCTTGTAAATACGTTTTCTCCAAAAGTCTACGTACGATATTGTTCAAACTTGGTATGAAGGTTGACCCCAATACA
>JAODAI010192853.1:0-10636 GCA_027575025.1 Scotoplanes globosa | reverse complement strand
ATATGAAGTAATAATCAAATGATTTAGAGTACATGTTCGGTAAATTAAATGAAGGTAAATATATCTTTCTACGAACATAATTCAGTTAACAATTGATACTGCAAAATGTATATATATATATATATATGTATATGAATAATATGTATATTGCCAACAAATTGTAATACTATTATAATTTCGAAACAATATACCTTAGCAGTATGGTTTAATGATCATTTGAGTTAGTTACCATATATTTCGACCACACCTGAGGTCTACTTAAATAACACCCGATACTTACAAAACAGGCTTGACACAACGTGTCATGATACAATCAACGTGGAATAACTTACACAAACACGAAATAAACCTTCAACAACTCACATTAGCAGTACGCGCAATATGCACTGTTAGATTGGGTGTACCGTAGTAGTGTCAAAGCCAAAATATATGTAAGTGCGAGGGACGGAATTTGATAGACATTTTCATTTATTTTAACTCCACTAGAGTGAAATCACAAAAGGCTAGTAGTTGATTAAATACAGAGAATAACATAGATCATGATAAAAGAAACAAAATATTTGAAAACTGTAATGTGTTGCTGTAGCAACGAACATTTGTTGGCGCGAGGGACGGAATGATAACAAGTTGGTGTTCAAAAGTACTTCAAGCATTTGACAATATCTTAGCAAACTTATTATAAATCTATATTCAATGACTGCATTTATAATAAGGTTAATTATCCTTCTATATAGCATATGCGTTGATTAATATAATATTTTTTTAGATGTAGACAAAATTGATGAACATTTTGAAGAAATGCCATTTGGGAGCATATTATGTAATTTCCCCCATCCAACAACCACTGCGTCCACCCCAACATTTCCCAATACTACATTGTTAATGGCATAAATGTGTCCCTCGCGCTGAATTCCGACCCTCGCGAAAACGTTGATTACCGATAACGACCCGTTAAGATTTTGGTTATTTTCTTTAACTCCCTTCATATGTCTAGATGACCGATAGTTGATACCTTGTGAATTTTGTACACATCTTGCGCAATTTCCACCCTATGAAAACGAAACTTTTGCACAAAAAAACGCGAGGGACGGAATATCGATCCAATTTTCATATTTTTTCCTATATTTAGACCCCCAGAATATTATTTTTTTTGGGGGGGGTGATTTTTTTCAGTCTCCTTGATCAACAAAGTGCAGAAAACAAAATGTATGTTACTTATCGTAATTTCCAGCTATATCAATATAACCAATTTCCGTCCCTCGCGCGCAGCTTGCACCCTTTTAGACTTAAACGAAGTATATATCAGTGATAATGCATTTTTTTATTTATTTTGTTTCTAAAAGGTCAACTGGTACTCTAATGAATCATAACTCAATTTATTCCTGAGAAATTACTTGACTTTTGAGGTAGGATGATGACCAGTTTATAAGTGAACTAATATTTAACAATCACAAATACAAATTATTACGGATAACTTCGAAGGATTACCAGTGGTCACTACTCTGAGCTTCACATTCAAGTTGAAGTACAGTGTCAGCTAAATATTAAAGGGTCATGGTCGTGGCGGATAAACATTGGAATGAATATTTATATTGGTTATGTGATGGGCACACACAGTGTTATATCCTGTACCATATACACATCCAGTATTGTGTACACGGTAGACCTTTACATTAACTGGCACACATATCCTGTGAATTTCCAGTCCATGTGGACAATTCGCCACTCGCTGTAGTTTCGATAGTTATTTGATACGAAATTCCATAATATATATTTCCTCGACTTGATAAACTAAGATTTGTTATGCCCCTATTAACATTATTTCCCTCTACAATCGTGTGAACTATGGGGACCAACGAATGCTCCATATCATAAAATAGACATATTCCAAAGAATACTTCTCCACAATTTTCCTAAAATCAAATGGACAAATAACTATTGCCTACCAAATGAAGAACTATATACTGTCAAACTGAGTAGACAACATGGTTACGCTTCTTTGGAAACATCTCATAATACATTTTGAGCAATCCTTCCATTTCATATTAGTTGCACCTCATTGGATAATTTTGCCAAGTTAAAGTATTTTGTGACAATGTTAATTATTTTCCTAATTTTGTATATTAACATGCCTAAATATATTTACATGTATTATTACTACACACAGCATACAAAGATGTAATATATCAATATAATAATTACACATACCAAGTAGTGGATTACAATGGATTAAAATGAATACATTGATGCAAACTGTCACATTCGGCCGTCTTATGGTAAAACGGTCTAACTGCATTTTTGCACTTTTATAGTTAGGGATACATGTCTAGTATTTCGGGGGCGCACTTTGGAATGGTACTAACCAGGAGCTCACTGGTCTCATAGTTGTTGATATGGTTATAACCAAGAACGGTATATCTACATGATATTTGTTCAATGTATAAGTTAAAGTGCTATATATTAAGTTATACCATGTATTCCCATGTCGATTTATGGTAAAACGGTCTGTACAGTTATACCGTTTTATATTTAACAATAGCATATCTCCCACATAGACCGTTTTTCCTAAAAAAATGAAACAATGTGTGAGAGTCTAACTTCCGAAAACACGTAAAAGCATAGTTTAATAATAATAAAAAATCAATAGCGAGATAATGTTATTCCTTTCATATGTATAGATGTTTTAGTGTTTTTAATTTTTAATTTTGGCGTTCAAATAAGAAAACCTCGTAAAGTCAAACTGTAAACCCGAAACAGCAAATTTGCAGGTAGACCGTTTTACCATGAGACGGCCGCAATATACTTGAACAATTTCAGTGTAGTGTATGATTTACAATATCTGGTAAACTTACGATATTTTTGATACACATTAGCAATGCCATATTTTGTGATCTTGGGTTGCAAGTCAACCCCGACCATGAGAACATTCTTGTCACAAAGTTGGCCATGTGTTATGTCCAAATCATGTAGATACGCCATACCTTCAGCAATCTGAACAAGGTAAAAATGGTAATTCAATGAAAAAACACACACATACATGTATGGGTTGCTAAAAAAGTACAATATACTTTTAAATGCATTGGCAATAACACAAAATAATAAAAAAAATGCATTTTTTGAAGAAAAATAAATAAACAACTTCGACGTTGTAATATTGATGATACCATAAATAAAGTTATGTAATTTATTTGCATATACACGTGCCCATATCCATTGTATTCACGTCGCAACACACTGTACTGCACATATATTAGTGTGTCAATGTCATAGATTTAAATGTTCAATTATAGGATAATATGCAAAGGAGCTATTTTGATTTGACGAAATATGAGAAAATAGTCAAAAACGAGTCACCACAACCAATATATTATGATTTAAATGTGGCAGTTTAAATTAATTATTATATGGTTAGGATAAAATATGTAGGTAAACTATAGTTCACTGAATGTATAACCTTATTATTAGAAAGGCACTATATACTACACCACATTTCCCGGTAAATAGCCGACAGATAGTGATAGTGTTATATTGAAACATGTGTTCCCATACTATATATGCAGTCACATTATACACGCTTGTCTATTGCAACTTGTTAAATGAATGATATACGATGAATATCAAACCCTGGTGGGACCAAAACTAGATTTATGCAGCACTATGTGGGATCATCGCATAAACACACTGAATTAGTTGAACACAGAGCTACCGACCGGAGACGAGCGTTTCTAAATTCATTGAATATCTTAAAATCGGATACAGTTCAAATCAGACGAATGGAAGCCTGACTTATCCTCTATGTAATAACAAGATTATACGTTAATCATCTTCAGAAAGCGAAGGCATGCTCTCCTGGTGGTTCTTATATAAATTATCATTATAATAACTACTCAAAATATTGTCAAGAAGAACTGTTATATAAACTACTACCGTCCACCATTCCATAATGGAACATAATTATTATCTACTGATATGAAAAGTACTGACAACCATAATGTTGTCAATACTAGAATAAATAACATATATAGACCTGGAAGTTCTACAAACTAAGACTTACCATTTGTTTAAATAGCCTCAAGCAACAGTATGATTAGCGTACTGTTTGTTTATACAGCTAGTATGCGCAATTTCAAGCAGTCTAAACCATTCTGAAGATTCTGAAAATGCATGCCTGTAATGCGCAGATGAAATAGATACTTGTACTGCAAACACAATCGTTCAATAGTATAACACAAAGCAGAACACCAAAATGAATCAAATATTTAACACGTAATGGTGTTTTCTAATATAACATGTAATAGTGTTCTCCAGAACGTTGAGTGTTGCAATCTAGAACACTAGTACATGTTATATTTGAAAACAACCATTACGCGTAACTTGCATTTAACGTATATTTAACGTAATTTGGTGTTCTCGATGACCTAATACCTTTAGATGTTCTGCCCAAACACATGAATATTCGGTGTTCTGTCTGGCTATATACCGGGTTGTCGCACTGGACTGTACCCATGGTCAGGTAAAATTACATTATTATTGTTTTTAAATTATAATTTAATTGATTTAAAATTGAGCTATATGCATAAGCCTAGATAGAGACAGTCTAAATATGCACAATTTGAATTTGCCGTTTTTTGCTTAGCAGTTAGGATCATAATATTTTGCAATAAGCCTAAAGTAAAATGCATAGCACTAATTTATGCCTAACTTTGGCTATTCATCAGGCGCGGATCCACGGGGGTCCGGAGGGTCCGAACCTTCCCCTGCTCGGCGCTGATTGTTTAGTATGCCTTATATGCCGATTTAGTCCGGATCCAGGGGTCCGGACCAACATCCCTGCTCAGTGGGTTATTTTTTAAATATGTCTTCCATATGCCGATATCATTATTATTTATTTTTCCTAGGTGCCAGGAAAAAGCATTTCAGCACATCACTTTAAAATAATCCTGGGTAGGACTGACCCATACATACAATCTCACCCGGTGTTCCGTTTGTGTCACTCGCAGTTGCTGTTTGCGCCTTCTATTTGCGCCCACTTTTTTGTAAACGTAACCAGTTTAGATATATGAATGATTAATTATACAAAACATGTTATCAGGATAAAACCAATACGGCTCGGATTCAAGGGGTCCGGGGAATACAAAGTACCATGAGTAAGGGGGTCCGAATCGCCCCAAATCCGCCCCTAAGTAGGCCAATTGTAGGTGATTTTTGTAATATGCCAATATTTCAGGCTGAAATTATTATTATAACCCCTATGATTTGTTTCATATGTGCCAGAAAACACGCATTTCATCCCATAATTTGAAAAAGTCCCTGGTAGGACCACACCGCTTTTTATCTCACTCGCAGCTCCTGTATGTTCATTCCATTTGCGTAAACAAATAGAACACCCAACCAGTTTATACGTCTGTATGATTATGAAAATATTTCACGTTCGTCAGAAAATGTTGCACCAGATTACATCTATGACCCCTATGATTTGGTTCATAGGTGCCAGAAAAACGCATTTCAGCCAACACATTTAAAAAAAATCCCCGGTAGGACCACACCGATTTTATCAGACTCGCAGTTCCTGTATGTTCATTCACCTCGCCAACCACGGTGGCGCTCCGATTATATAGTGTATGATATAGATCAGTGGAATAAACAAATTAGTGAACATACAGCCCCCCGCGGCAATGCCTGGATCCGCGCCTGTCCCTGTAAGCAACAGCGTAGCGAGATATTGGTCGAGGAGGGATGCGGTTCACTGATCTGTATTCTTCAGTGATCTGCATGGTCCACTATCTAAGCGGAGTGCCACCTTTGGTTGGCGCGTAACTTTCAGAAAAATTATAAATGAAAGGTCCTTAGATGCAATCTGGTACAACATTTGGTACCAAATTTAAAGTCAACTTTGTATTCACCCATTTACCTATTTGACCTTTTTAATCTTCTCTGTGTATAACAGTGGCCATTTGGTTTTAGTACGGCGTTCCATACTGTTACAGCTGGTCTGATATATACCTACCGTTTAACGTGAATATTTCACTATTGTTAATGTAATATATGTTATATAAATCTGACTTACAATATTATCCAAAATGTAGGCTTTAGATAACAGATATGTTACAGTGAATTAATGACATAAATGATGTTTAATGTACGTGTCCATATTCAGTTTTTTATCCCTGGGGTAATCTACTACAGTGGTGTACTTGCAATATACAAAACCAAACATGATGAAAAGGTCGTTAACGTATCGAGTTATTTTCAGATTTCTAACACCTTTACAAATATATATATATATATATTATGTATTATATATTCTGTATTATATATATATATATATTACTTCTGAGGTTGATAACTGGAAATTTTGGTTCCCTACCAAATACAAGACTAGTGTTATTAGAGCATTGCATTGTGGATCTAGACGTATTTGTTCCACCGATGGTTTATTTTCCAAAGAACTTAAACATATTCGTGGATGTCTATTGCGTAATACTTGCCCTTTAAAACTAATACAGAGTTTTGAACGGCACACTTGTAGCCTACGTTCCAGTATACACACGGGCTCCCTCCCTTGCCAGGCTGATGAGGCTGAATTTGACAGTCAATTTATCTTAAAATCCCATATTGTCGTAATCTATCTACCTCAATTGCGCAATCTCTCACTAATATTTTTGATATTTTTTGCCCAAATTCTAAATTACGCATTTATTTTAAATGTTATAAAATTGGTTCCGTCTTTCAGATTAAAGACATGATTCCCATGCTTATGAATAGTGGCTCCATATATCACAAAGATTGTGGTAACATTGATTGCGATGATTTTTATATCGGAGAATCGAAGATTCGACTTAGTGATAGATTTAAGAAGCATGTTAACGCTGACAAACCCTGTTTAGTTCCATAAACTTCCAGACGTCGATGATCAAAAAGTCATGCGCACTGAAAATGCTTGGTATAAACGTAAGATATTAGAGGCCCTTTGCATAAAGGATATGCAACCTACACTTAATAGAAATGTTGAAAGTTATAATCTGCAGTTATTTTAAGTAGGGTTTAATCCTATTAGTCGTCGTGCTTCATTGCATTTCATGCCAGGTTTTTAATTGTGTTAATTTGTTTTTGTAGTTTGCTTTCTGCCTTGATAATGTAAGGTGTATTCTTACGCAATATTAGCTTTATTACTTAATACACGATGAATTTCAAACTCATCGCCATTTTCAGTTTTATATTTAGCATATGGACCGCTTCAATTTTTCGATATATATATATATATATATATGCCCCGTGTATCCCTAAAAGGGGTGAGAAAGAAAGCACCAACTAACTGCTGCATTATTGGCCAGATCTCTGTAGGCTTATGTGTATAGCTTAATGCTAAATTAATTCATTTAATTTACAAACAACAACAATTTAATTTACCTGATAGTCGGTAAGTAGTTCAGTTGGCCCGGTCTATTAAATACACAAGTATACATACACTTAAGACACCCGGCCGGCTTGCCGAGCATCAGCACCGTATATCCACAATTTAATACATTATATCACGCATGCAATACATGATGTATGTATGCAATACAGTATCTACAATAGTACATGTACACACTGAACGTGGCTGATACACGTACACCGTTGACATATAGTGACTGCGTACTGTGCGATGATATTCGAGCCGTTTGTTTTGAGAGAGATGATGGTCGTTCGGAAACATCAATGTTTTCTAATCGAGGACACCTGTTCCATTGGAAAACATATTGTGTTATGGGACCTGTCGTTGACACTGTAACGCACCATGTAATGAACTACTGGAACATTCGGATACTACTTGAAATTAAAATTGAACATGCATCGTGATATGTGTTCCAATATTGAACACATATCACGACGAAATAGAACATACGAACCGTCATATGTTCTGAAAGGTCGGAATAGAACACCAGTCGGACGCATGCATATATTACATCACATCACACCGGTTTCCAACATTTACATATTTATATAGCAATGACTTAACAATAATATTGTTGTGTACAATTATTCCATGTTAATTATCCAAACGTAACTACATATCATAATATACGTTTGGTTGGCTTATACACCAATCACATACCTAAATGGAAATGTACAGCATTATATTTGTTAGGTTTATTATATGTCGCATACCATGTGAAATACATCTTCTCATATATACTAACGTACAACATATACACATTGCTGAGCAATATTTGATCATAAGCGGCACTGAGCTATATTTGAACAATGCACATCCACAGTTATATATATTATGAATGCAGCATTACATCAAACTTATTTGCTCTGTACTGCCCAATTGGAATTACACTTGATGAAAACAACAAATGAAAGTGGATATTGAATTACGAAACAAATACGCAATCGATGAAACATCTTTCACGATCATTGCAATTTGTATACAACCAAGATAAACATCATATCATATGCCGATAAGAAATTATATTAAACACTTGGATACGTAATATTATATTTAATAGTTACAGCTAACATGAATATAGGTTCAATAATAATAGTCAAAGCATACATATGTCCATGTCGTAACTATTAGCATACATGATTCAATATCATTATGGTATTCACAGTAGAAAACTGATAGCGTTATTATTTTATCCTTCGACCCATTGCTATAACGGTATTTTTGCAATTTTTGTTTCCGAAGTCAAAGGTCATGACTAATATCACACTAACATTAGGCAATAAATAAAAAAATGTAATTATATATTACCTTGAAACCTAAGAGGACCAGTTGATGCATTCCCCGATACGGCTTTCGGAGCTCTTCGTTTGCACCACATAATACCTCTCTCAGATTTAGGGAAACGTATGGCATATGCAGCTCAACAGCGTCCTATAATTTCGCAAAAGCAAACCATATAATACTATGAAATTAATAACGCGGTCACGATCATATGAACTAAGCATTACATGTGCATACATGTGAATTGATCATGAATGATGGCCATTTCAATGACATCGTGTTAGTAACGCTGTACGGTATCGGTTATACATTTTGTGGTTTAGATTTAACCAGCCGAATTACAATGGTGAACTGATTCGTTCTTATAAACCTTCTGGCAACCTGCGCTCTGCTAATACAGATCAAATAATACAACCACTTTATTATATCAATTGCTATGGTAGTACATATTTTGCATTTGCAGCTGCTACACTTTGGAATCAATTACCAGATAGTGTCAAATCATGGGATACCTTGGTCCATTTTAAGATGTCTCTTAAGACTCATATTTGCACACTTCATTATGATTAATACATTTTTGAAATTTTCATGAACATTGATTATGTACATGTGTACATTAATTTAGAATATATATATATATGTATACAACATAAATAAAAAATCGCTCTGAAGCGCTTTGGGGTGTGACTGTTGGTCCTATGCAGGAAAAGCGCTATATAAATCATCATTATTTGTATTATTATTATTATTGATAGTTAGTGGAAACATAAATATCCTTAATAATGTTATTGAGATATTGACACGGTTTCCCTTCCAAACGTCAATATCCACCGACATAGATGCTGTGATAAATATTAAATAGCTAGTATATATGAAGCTGTTTAACAAATTAACACATAATATGATCTCGCGTGGCTTAGACAGTGCCTTTATACTAACACAATTGTGTTACAGAAGAAGCGGCATAGACATGTGTGTGCATATAGTCTTTCAACCGTCAATGTATGGTTCTCCGTAGACCAATGTGACTATACATACAATATATTAATATTATAATTACAACAATAGTATGTGAATCATGCGTACCCTGTAGACACTGGATTGAAGACTAAATCTAGCAATATTTGGTATGGATATTACGTGGTGGAATTCCCTGACCAAATTCAATTAAGCATATGCAATTGCACATTATGCATTTTTGTTTTTCCTACCAATGGAGTCGCGCCGAAATTACCACATCCTTGTATATCATTGTACACAGTATGTCCAGTAAATAAAAACAAACAAGTGGCAAATTAAGTACAACACATTTTCCATAGTGTAAGCTCTACACACTATATTTACCAATAATATGTTCATTGAATACCACTTTATTGATAAAACCCTTTTATGTACACTTTTTATATACATAAAAAGCACGCCTAGTACATACGCGTAGGAAATGGGGGGGGGAGGGCCCCACTCTTGAAGATGGGGGAAACACCCCGTTTCTCCCCCACTTTTTGTTCTATACGTGCTTGTATTTTTCGAAATTAATTTTGGAACCATGTATTTATTTAACATTGTCAACCAATTTCAACATTTTATAAAAGTTACGAGCATGTATTAAGAAATATAAACAATTATCATTCGCTAGCTGTCTTAATGTGAAATGTAATTTCGATATGTCACTGTCAACTTGTCAAGACTATCAAAAAAAATTACCGGGACGACCACACACCCTTCAGCACACTCGCAGTTCGTGTATGTACATTCAATTGACGACAATCTTAGCATGTAACCAGTATACATGTGTGGGTGATTGTGGCAATTATTTCACGTTCGTCGGACCCCCCCCCCCCATTGGCCGTGGATGCATGATTGGCCTTCCAGGCGCGAATCCAGGGCGGCCAGGAACTCATTGCTCATGGTATTTTG
>JAODAI010192742.1:0-10637 GCA_027575025.1 Scotoplanes globosa | reverse complement strand
TCCACATTTTCTTTGGTCGACCTCGTCTCCTTCGTCCATCCACCTTGAAATCCAACGCCTTTCTCAGGGGATGGAACTCATCCTTCCTCAACACATGCCCATATCACCGTACTCCATTCGCCTTTGCCAGCTGCTCCACCGATTCCTCCAGCCCAAGCATTTCCTTCAAATCATCGGTCTTCCTTTTATACGTCAGCTTTACACCACACATTGACCGCACCATTGCTCTCTCAGTCCTCCTAAATATCGCCATATCAGCTTCCTTCAAACACCATGTTTCGCTCTCCCGTACAACATTGCAGGTCTCATGCAGCTCTTATAAACTCTTCCTTTCGTCTTCAATTGGCATTAATTTAAATTCATAAAGTTGGATGTACAACAATCATACTTTTCCCCATTTCTAGATTCTTCTTGGTGGCTTGCATTGCTTTCTAGGATTTAGGTGAATTGTTGAGTTTATTTTTACACTCAAATTCATTATCTACTTTATAGCTTTGATGTGGAAGTTACACGTTAAGTCGATACAAACTTTACATCAGCAGTATTACAACTGAGTACATGACCTCAAGCTTCAAGTTTGAGAATAGCTCGTCAATAGCGTGAAATGTTAGGTCCTTGTTTTTTGTTTCTTTTCAAGTTTTGTACGTACATTATTACAAAACACGATTGGAATGTTAAAATAATATTATTATCAATGTATTATGATGGATGTGCATTGAGGGTGGACTATCCCTTTAATATTTTGACAACATTGAAAATATTGTCTACCATGAATCTAAATCTGTGACCATTCACCACTCACCAGATGCAGGAAGGGTTCCTTTGTGAGTTCCGTGAGGAAGATGAACATCT
Organism: Scotoplanes globosa; assembly: GCA_027575025.1. Taxonomy (NCBI): domain Eukaryota; kingdom Metazoa; phylum Echinodermata; class Holothuroidea; order Elasipodida; family Elpidiidae; genus Scotoplanes; species Scotoplanes globosa. The sequence goes on along the minus strand of JAODAI010192742.1, from coordinate 9,785 downwards.
CCAGTGTTTCATTTGTCAGTGTGAGGTAGGAGCGACACTGTCTCTCGTCAGTTGATAGCTGTCGTAGTCTGCTCTGTCTCTCCTCCTGCACGAAAATGATAAAAAGATTTGGTTGATTGGCAAAATTCAGAGGTTGAATGGTATACAAATAGTGAATGGCTATGGGTGCAATGGGGCAGAATATTTCACGAGTTGAAAGATTGAACTGGTTTTCTTAGCCTAAAATTATAGCCTTAAATCGATCCAGAATGGTTTAAAAACTAACAAAGAGGAAAATAAATTTAAATGAAAAAATTCCTTGCAGCCACTGCAGCCACTGCAAGTTAGGAATGAGGGTTTATCATAGAACATATGTAGAGCTGGGTGGCGCCAATACGTGGTCACATGACCGTGGGGTCACGGGGTCCTGGGTCAAAGTTTACAACAGGTCAGCTGTATCCAGGTTAGATGCAATAGTATTATGAAATAGGGTAAGGATGCAATGGATGCAGGACGGGTTCCTTTGTGAGTTCCGTGAGGAAGATGCACATCTCCAGTGTTTCATTTGTCAGAGTGAGGTAGGAGCGACACTGTCTCTCATCAGTTGACAGCTGCCGTAGTCTGCTCTGTCTTTCCTCCTGCACGAAGTTGTGTAAAAAGATTTGATTGATTATTATTTGAGGTCTTGGGACAATGGATTGATTGATTGATCCGGTTTGCTGGCCTGTTTCGACAACAAGTTATATGTGCCACCCAAACCTTATAATAATCGGCCCGGAAGGCTTATTTAATTTTACGACGCTAAGAGACCACCGGAGTGGGAGAAGCAAAGGCTTTTAAATTACAACTTTACGTCGGGTGGCCACCCAAAACCTTTGATGATTGGTCAGGTTTCCGGGACTTTTAACCCCGTGACCGCCATAAGTGTGCTAGCCCGCGCTGACGGAGGGACAATGAAACATGAACCGACTGCCGCAAACCACCATCATGATGAATAGGTTTCCTGGCCCTTCTCAACGCAGTGGTTATATGAGCCACCCAAAGCCTTTGATATACCACTTAGAGCCACTGGAATATAATCATCACCACTGCGGATTCGAACTCCCGACCTTACGATCATAAGTCCGACGCTCTATCAACTGAGCAATGCACCAGGATTTTGTAGCACGCCAATACAAAAATATGTCACGGAAGCCATGACCTCTTGCGAAAGCGACGGTGGCCCTGGACAGTCACGCCGAAAGTTGGACAGTTCGCTGGCGATTGGTGTGTGCAGGCGCTGGCAGTCAAAGGGTCAATTGTTCAAGTTCAAGTCTATTGTTTTCAGTAGCAGTATAATGATTATAGTGTAAAAATAATGTGGAAGGAGGTCTGGGGAAAGCAAACGCTTGTACAAAGAGCAGACCCCCTTTACCAGAAACACAATAAATAGATGATATAAAGAAAGAAATATGAACGGGTTTCATGAGCGAACCAAAGCCTTAGAGATCACTGAAATATAGTCATCATGAGAACGCATTATTTCAACATTTCATGTCAGGGCGACTTCTTTAGCCATTGGCTAATCTTCCAGAAGGCCCTGTGATGCAACGAACGGACAAGGGGATAGAGGGGGTAAACCGGAGTGCCCAGAGTAAAACCTCCAGTTGTAGACATGGACATCCCATTTGCATGTCCAACCGAGGATCGAGCCCCGGTCGCAGTGGTGCAAGAGTGTAGCGCTTACCACTACGTCACAGCCTACTCCTAAAGTACAATGCACTATCTACTGAACAAACCAGTCAGGTGGAGGTTTACTTATATTGATTGTATGTATGGTTCCTGGCCATTTTCAACAACTAGGTTATCAAAGCCTTTAACCCTTTCAGCGCCGCCCATTTTTACCAAAACCGCTGCTATGTGACACTGACTTTTAATTATTATTTTTACAAGTAAACATGCTCTGATCAATTTGTGTAGTACAGAATAATTATTTAGGACACTTTTACCTTTATTCCAACAACAAAATGGGCTTTATATTGTGAACGATGGAGAAGTTATGGAATATTATCTACGAGGCTCTCCTTCGCTCCGTTGGTTCCATTGTCTAACTGTGATATCATGCATTCCTATTCTACGAACTGAATTCCCACATTTTATATGTCGAATAACTTGGAAACTGTCAATCTGAACCGATGCGAACATGTACATCACTAAAAGCGAATTGTGATAAATCGTTTGCAATCAGTTTGAATATCATAGGGGCGACTTGAATGTACAAAATTCGGACATATAAAGTGAAATCGACACCACTGGGATGAATTCGGACATATAAAGTGAAATCGACGCCACTGGGATGAATTCGGACATATAAAGTGAAATCGACGCCACTGGGATGTTAAAAGGCTGAAAGGCCTCCTATACGTTAGTGCCACATCGCCTGCCATGGCAATGAGGAAGGCTGTGACCTTCGTGTGAGTAAACATACTAGTCACAATTTTTTGTTACCCGTTTTGTGAATCACGAGGAACGACACCTATCCACCACACTACATGTGTTAATAACTGTATAGCGCCACCGCTTACTGCCTAAATCGGAAATCTAAATCCTGCAAGGTCTTCGCCAAGACCATACCCCACCCATGATATGCTAATCATAATACGAATCCGAGCTGATGTTAAAACATTTGCCTCAAGGGTTGAGACACCCAATAACATGTCCCATTGTGAAGTCTTTGTGAAGACAATTAAAACCAACAATCACCCTACCCTCTCTTATCTGACTGAAGGCATTCCATGTCTTTTACACAGCCTTGCGTGGCCCGTGGAAGTCCATGTCCGCTGGCTTAGTAGTCTTTACAAAGACCATTGAAACAACAATCACCCTCTCTTATCTGAGTGAAGGCATCCCATGTCTTTTACACAGCATTGCATGGCCCATAGAAGTCCATGTCCGCTGGTTTAGTAGTCTTTACAAAGACCATTGAAACAACAATATCCCTATCGTACCTGATTGAGGGCGTCCCATGTCTTTTGCACCTTGCGAGCCTCCTGGATGTCTCGGATCCGTTTCAGGCAGCCTAAGCTCTCATCTAGAAGGAAGGTTGTGTCGTTCATTAGCATGTTGATGAAATTGACAAATTGGCCGTCAGACGCCCTGAAAAGACAAAACATATTTTAAATTTATTTAAATTTCTATCAATACAAAACTCTGCGAGAAATTATCTCTCGAATAATATATGCCACATAATAGCAAATTACAAATTCTGAAAAAAGTTTATTTGTTTTCATAGTTGATCTTTTCTAATCAATTATGAAATAAAATAAAATGTATTTCCCTATGTTTTCCTTTTTCTGTATTTTTGTTGTATTTGAATTGAAAGTTGCCAGACTTTGAAAAGCCAGTCTTTCAAACATATTATTGTCAATGTTTTGGTATGGCGGCAATCTCAAGTGTGGCTACCCAGCGTCCTCATAAAAACAACCAGCATACTCTTTACCGTGTACAAGACCACATTCTCACTATTATAGCAGCATACACTGTATGATATTACTATACAACGATCAAATCGGTTTGACCAAACATTTTTTGCCTTTTTGTTGCTACGCCAACCAGAGACAGTTTGGCACTCCTCTGTGGCAATGAAACTGTCATCGAATCACTTACTTGCTAGCTATGATGATGGCTTCGCTGTGTAGCTGCACCGTCCTGAGTGATTTGAATATAATACTGATGTGGTACCTAATGCTGAACTTGTCGTAGAATTCACTGCTGGCACCGGTCGTCTCCACGTCTAGAACAGAAAATATAAAACAAAATTGTTTAGTTTTAAAGACATATGTACACCAAATTATGTAATCAAGATCAAGGCATCCCCTTACAACAAATGATCATTTTACTAAGAAATACAAATATCCTAATAATAATTGTGGTCTATAATCAACACTCAAACAGCACTGATTTGCTGATCCTAAGTTTGACATTGTTGCAGCATCTAATTAATTTCTAATTAATACGCAATCTAAAAAAAACAACTTACGGTCTGGAAGGCATATTTATTTTACGGTGTTAGGAGACCACTAAATTAGATGAAGTATAAATACTTATAAATTGCACAGTCACGTCGAGTGGTCATCCAATTTATAAATTTGAAGTCAAATTTGAGAAATCGTTCGTATGGGAAAACCGTGATTGCTTTCGGATAAAAAAAAACACACTACTAGACCTGACCCGGGATTCAAACCCTGGATCTCCCCAACTGCTGAGCTTCATAGCTTTTAGAATTATGTGGGGGAGTTACCTAACTAGGGTCGTGAAAATATTTTACCATTAGGCCTATGTGCAAAGTGCCGGGACTGTGCCGGGACTTTACCCGGGAGTTATTTCAATATGTCGGGACTTTGATGCTAACGTAACACTTACATTCCATTACATTCCCCGGCTAGTTCCCTGCTATTGTGATTGCATTTGATAAGTACATAATAGGCATACCCTCCGACAAACTAATTCAACTGATTGGCTTCTTAAAATTTCAGGTCATTGACTAAATCGCATACTGGTGATAACGAGGAGGTTTCAAGACGGGAGGTATCGAACCTAGTTTCGTTTCTTGGTCCGCTATCTAGATTGGCTTTTGACCAATTTTCTAGGATTGTTATTGTGGCCGTGAGAAAACGGAGAGAGGCGGTGTTAAGATTATCTTTCGGTGCCTTCAAAAGCAGTGAGGAAAGCTTTTGATGATCTTCCTTTGTTAGGGAAAGATTTGTCTGCGGGCCAATTTGCGAGTACCTGGTTAGATCAGGTGAATAGTTATAAGAGATTGGCTCGCTGGTTCTTCAGCTATGTAGACTACACAATCTGATTGGCTCCCTGGTCCTTCAACCTATATATTAAGACATCCGATTGGCCAAAAAAACACTAAAGAACTCACTGCGCATTTTATTCATTATCAACACAAGGGATATGTCGCCAGATTTCATTTCACATAATCAACAATAGTGCAATTGTTCATTTTAGTGCAATTATTCATTTTTATCGTTGTTTTCCTTAAAATTACCGTTTCTAAATATGAATATGAGTGGTGTTTTAACTCAATGAAGGGATGTCCTGCACACTAGGCCATTTTAAAGGTAACAAATTGTAGCTATAGAAAACGATCTTAGCTCAATTAATGACTTTTTGGCAATATTCCTGGTTTTGATAGAATTGGTCATATATGTATACTAAGTGGGAACTGCGCCCTATGCTATGCGTCCTCACAATTTTTACTAGTCTGGATCACTTGATAATTGACCGTCCCTACTCCAAATCTGATCATAAAACCATATGACAACATTTACGATTTAAAAGATCTTTGGTATGACCTGATGAATTCAACACCTCTACTTGGTCTCCTGGCTTGCTTCTCTCTACCCAGATGTATAAATGGGAATCCACAAAGTGCTACTTGTCAACTGGTGTATTTATTGCAGCCCAGACAAGGTCACCAGTGACCAGTGGTAACACCGTCAAAGCACATCGAGATCTCATGGAGATGGAAAGCGCGACATAAAAGACTAATATTAGTATTATTATTACATGGAAGCTCTCCCAAGTGAGCAACCAAGGATTGGATTTCTGATCCCCAATCCACAAAATATCGAAATATCACGGAGTGGCACTATAACCCTTTAACCATAGATGCTAGTAAATTACAATGGCTTCAATCTATTCTGAAGTCAGGAATTGGCACGGTGTATGCTTAAAATTTGTATGTTTCAAATTGACATGAAGTGTACCCTCATTGAGCAACACATATCACAGATAAGGATGAGGAAATAGACTAAGCCATTCGATTGGCTTGCTGATCTTACAGTCCATAAATCAAGCTGTCTCATTGGTGGCTTTCAAACCCTTCAAACCAAACAGTATTTAATTGATTGTGTTTACCGGCTCAATTTTAACATATAACTTGAATAACCTAGTCCTAGGAAGAAGTTTTACGAGTCGGGGATCACTGCAAAATTGACCATGCCTACTCCAAATCTGACCATAAACCCATATGACAACATTTACGATTTAAAAGATCGTTGGTGTGACCCGATGAACTCTACTTGGTCTCCTGGCTTGCCCATGGGAGCTGTCCCCAAGTGAGCAAACAAGGATTGGCTTTCTGATCCTTCAATCCATAGAATCTCAGTCAGTGGCACTCTAACCCTTTAACCATAGATGCTAGTAAATTACAATGTTTTCAATCAATTCTAAAGTCAGGAATTAGCACATTGTATGATTAAAATTTGTATGTTTAAAATTGACATGAAGTGCACCCTCATTGAGCAACACATATCACAGATAAGGATTAGGTAATAGACTAAGCCATTCGATTGGCTTGCTGATCTTACAGTCCATAAACCAAGCTGCCTCATTGGTGGTTTTCCAACCCCTTCAAACCAAACACTATTTTATTTCCCATTTGGTTTATAGGATATGCTATCCAAATTGATCGGACAAGGAAAATTCCAGACTAAGCCACTTGGTTGGCCTGTTGATCATTTTATTTTGTAATATGTTCAAAATAAAGTGAGATACTGCCACCACTGCTTTGGTAAAGTTTTTAAATACGTTCTACAAAAAATATTCTGTCAGAAACGCTAAAAACTCACAATGTTAATGGTTTAGAATGTATGCCAATTTTATGAACAGTGTTGACAATGCATGTATAGGCAAAACTGACTAATGCAGTGGTGGCGGTATCGCACTTTAATACTCACTCCTATTACTTCATAAAACGAAGATCAAACATCTAACAGTAAGTTCTCGTTTAATCTTTCCATTAAGTCTGTAAACCAAGCAGTATCATTGGTAACTTCCAAATCTTTCAAACCAAACACTATTTTATTTCCCATTTGGCTTGTAGGATAACGCATATCCCAATTGGTCCGCCAAGGAAAATTCCATAGACTAAGCCACTTGATTGGCTTGTTGATCATTCAGTCTGTAAACCAATCTATCTCATTGGTGGCTTCTTAGCTTTTCAAACCAAACATAGTGATACTATTTTATTTCCCATTTGTCTCTCTTTCGCCCTCTCACCTGTGTAGAACTTCATGAGGGATGGAATCAGGTGTTTAAGGGCTAACGGGTGCAGCTGCACAGCCTGGTACAGCTGCGATGTCTTGTTCTGGATGACCGGACACAGGACAAACAATAACTGCGGGAGAAACAATGACATATTTATATCGTATTCAAGCTAAGAATATTCATTTATTATCTTTCTGATGGTGTTTAAAACATGTCTGTAACTCTTCCTCATACAGAGTTATGGGTGACTGAAAACCACAAGTTGGCAACATTATAACTTTACAATGCACCATTTTTTACTATTTTTTACATTTCTGTAATAATGTGACATCTGATAGATTTTCCCTGGTCATATTGTTCCAAACAAGAACAAAATAATAGCAAATAACAAATTATAAATATTTTGATAGTCATTTCTAGCTTATAGTAACAACTGATTGGGCGGGAGAAATAATGAGATATTTATATCGTGATCAAGCTAAGGATATGTGACCTGCTCTGACAAAATGAGTCGCAAGTCGCAAACAGAGATATCGAGTTACAGGTGAAAATATGTACACGTGCGTGCGGGTTAACACGCGCGCTAAAACGTATCGCTATGCAAATCACACATCATAAGCATTTCTCTCGAGACATTTTATTCCCAATACGTCACGTTCAAACCTAAGAAAAATGGATATAAACATGATATGCATACATGTTACATACCAAATTAAAGGTAATTGTGTGTAATGTTTGAATTTGGCAAAATCTCACCTTAATATTTTGGTCACTTTCGACTCATTATGTCAGAGCAGGTCACATATTCCTATATTATTTTCAAAGTTGTATAAAACATGTCTGTAACTCTTCCTCATACAGAGCTACGAGTAACTGAAAACCAGTAGTTGGTAACACATAATTATACATATATAATGCACCGTTTTTACTATTTTTACATTTCTGTAATAATGCAACATCCGACAGATTTTACCTGGTCGTACCACATGTTGTTCCAAACAAGAAGAAAACGATAGCAAATAACAAACTATAAATATTTTGATAGTCTTTCCTAGTTCATAGTAACAACTGATTGACCGATTGATCAAGCGTAGATTGATTGTTTAAATTTCCTGGAGTGGTCTTGGTCAAGGCCCTGTGGTATTTTACTTTCCGATTTCCTTAGCAGTACGCGGTGGCGCTATACAGTTACTAAGATGGGTAAGTGTGCCTGGTCATTTCCTGGCCCTTTTAAACAACACTTGAATGAATGAATGAATAGATTTCCTGGCCCCTTTCAACGTAGTTGTTACATGGGCCACCCAAAGACTTTTATCTACCAGTTAGAGCCACTGGAATATAATCATCATCACTCCGGATTCAAACTCGTGACCTTACGATCATAAGTTCAACGCTCTATCAACTGAGCTAAACTACACTTGAGGTTGTACTGAGCCACCCCAAACTTTTCATATCTGTTAGATACACTGTAGTCGTCATCAGTTCTTGCATCTGTGGCCAGTTGCTGATCACTGGGCAGTTCATCACGCTGCAAACGCCGTTTACTGAATGAAGAATGTAGCATGACCCGTGTTAACCCTTGACATGCGGATGTCGACATATGTCTAAATAGAGGGCGCTATTTACCTCATGTTTAAACTTCTGAAATGACTTTTAATTTTGTCAATATCACGCAGTGCATCGTCCGGTAGATAGATTGCACTCTGCTACAATATGTTCAACCGAATTGATATCCCATTCCGACAGCTATTTGGAATTATCGGACTTTTAAAATAATTCGGAAGAGCCCCCTCCTTATTGTGTAGCATGATAGTCGTAGCGGTATTATGAGTCGTAGCGGTGTTATGAGTCATAGCGGTATTATATTGAGACTACATACTGCTATTATTTGATTTGATTGGCAGTGGGAAAGGCTCAAGCAGAGAAATGTAATGTGGCTGATGGCTTACCTTTACGAGCTTAGCGACAAGGTATGGGTTCTTGATGAAGTTTGTGGAACACACCAACAAAATTATTAAATGGACCAATTTATTTAGAGTATGCCTGTATTAATCAAAAAAGGCTTTCAAGTTCCATCTGTAAAGCGTGACCAATACAGATCATCGTTCTTTTTCAAGACCATCGTGGACTGGAACCACCGAACTGATGAGACAGTGAACAGTACCAGCGTTCAACGATTTAGAGGAGCACTGAGGCGGCCGACATTCCATGACTAGCGTCTCTCTCTCATTCTGTTGCGGCTATACCAATTTTGGGTTCTAACGACGCTAGAAACAATCAGATTCAGATTATATTAAGACTACAAACTGCTATTATTTGTTATCATTGGAAGTGTGAACGGCTCAAACAGAGATATGTCATGTGGCTGATGGTACCTCTACGAGTTTAGCGACAAGGTATGGGTTCTTGATGTAGTTTGTGGAACACACCAGGAGAACGATTAAATGGACCAACTAATTGAGAGTCGTAGCGGTATTATATTAAGACTACATACTGACTGCTATTATTTGTTATTATTGGAAGTGGGAAAGGCTGGCTGATGGCTTACCTCTACGAGTTTAGCGACAAGGTATGGGTTCTTGATGTAGTTTGTGGAGCACACCAGGAGAACGATAAAATGGACCAACTTATTGAGAGTGATGGCTTACCTCTACGAGCTTAGCGACAAGGTATGGGTTCTTGATGTAGTTTGTGGCTTACCTCTACGAGCTTAGCGACAAGGTATGGGTTCTTGATGTAGTTTGTGGAGCACACCAGGAGAACGATTA
>JAODAI010192631.1:0-10637 GCA_027575025.1 Scotoplanes globosa | reverse complement strand
TTACGGCCTGGAAGGCATATTTATTTTACGACGATAGGAGACCACTAAAGTGGATGAAGTATAAATACTTATAAATTTCACCGTCACGTTAGGTGGTCATCCAATTTATAAATTTGAAGTTAAATTGGGATATTTTGAATTTGAGAAAGTCGTTCGTATTGGAAAACCGTGATTGCTCTCGGATAAAAACCCACACTACTAGACCCGACCCGGGATTCGAACCCCGGATCTCCCAATTGCTGAGCTTCATAGCTTCTAGAGCCATCAATCTTATCCGCTCTGTCACAGTATACTAGGCCCGATGCGGGATTCGAATTACGGATCTCCCAATAGTAGTAGTAGTAATGTGATTCTTATTGGGCTATAAAATTGACTGATAATGATTAATACAAGTTTGTAATTGTTTAGCTAATTTACCGATGATGAATACTATTTTCATTATTTTAGAATGTCCCTTCCTCTGCACCTATGTGTACGATCCAGTTTGCGGTAGTGATGGGACCACGTATGGCAACCCATGTAACCTAGAGATTGCCCAATGCAACAGCGCAGACGATATCACAGCAGTACACAACGGACGTTGTGGTAAGTGCATGGATGTACCAATAATACCAACACTATTTTACGTAATTATTATAGTTTTACAAAATACAAATCCGCTAGTCTATACAAAATTAACATTTCTTCTAAATAAATGTCAACTATACATAAGTCCTATGGGTATTTTTGTAATACGCGTGAAGGTTTATTTACTAAACTCAGAGATACGAAAGACGATAATTATATTTTGACAAATTAATAAATATGTTGACTAATTTATTATTTGAAATCAAATGTGGCAAAGGTAGATCAGATATAGGTCATAAATTAATCAATTATGACTGAGTAAATATACTTAGTCGGTAGAGATGTCAATTTGATGTTATAGTAACTAAAGAAGAATGCAACAAGGACAATCGCATATGTGTAAACCACCAACGTTACTAATATTAGTGCTGAATCTGAATCTTTTGGTTTCTTAATGAAGCATGTTTATTTATTTTCCACAAGTTGTCAACAGGGCTTACTAGTATAGGTGAAGTATATGTGCATATATATGTTGCAATGGGTACAGAGCACAATCAGCATATATGGGTCGACTGTACGACGATGTCATAGCTATGTCATAGCTAAATATAAACATTTTAGGAAAAGCGTGGCATTTTAGAGAAAAACATGTCGCAAAAAGTAATGTAAAGTATCGATGACAATTAAATGCATATGCAAACTTTTCAAATGAATATGAATGGGAAACGATGTTATTAAATTAAATGTTAAATGCTATCTTTGCAACCACTGACTGCGTGTTGACTGGTCACTCAATTTTCGCATATGATGGTATGTCGGGTCCAATTTCTTAACCCCTTGATTGCCAGAAGCATGTTAGCACGCGTTGACGGGAGTTAAAACGAAACACGTCTGGTCGCTCTGACGCGCGGGTCGAAGCTGCCCTGAGGTTCCCGAGATTGTTTAGCACACCAATCACCAACTATGCCATGGACGCGCTGACGTCATGCGAATGCATTTATCCCTGTGCGCAGCCAAGCGAGTCGGCCACGCACTGACGCACACGACACACATATCCACTGGCATTTGGTGTTCGCCGGTGCTGCTGGAATTAACTTGGCAGTCAAAGGGTTAAATGACAATATTACAGAAGAGTAACCCCCCCCCGAAAATGAATACCCTATCTTACTTTATTCACATTTCCCTTCAATTACAGATCCGTGCGCACTTGTAATATGCGATGTACCGACTTGTCTAGACGGACATATACTTGAAGATGCACCCGCCGATGGTGAATGCTGTATTGGCTGTTTCGACCCATGCGCCCTTGTTGCTTGCGAAGAACCTGTCTGCGACGCTGGATTTGTCGTCGCCGTTGCAATTTTGCCTGGTGAATGTTGCCTGGGGTGTTTTGATCCATGTCTTGGTGTTCCGTGTGATAAACCCATTTGTAAAGATGGATTCGTTATAGCTGAATCGATCGCGGACGGTGAATGTTGCCTGGGATGTGTTGATCCATGTTTTGGAATCATGTGCGACGAACCTTTATGTGAAAATGGATTCGTCATAGCTGATGCGATTGCGAAAGGTGAATGTTGTCTTGGATGTGTTGATCCTTGCACAGGCGTTGTATGTGAAGTACCCATTTGCGAAGGTGGATTCGTTAAAGCTAGTGCGGTTGCAGAAGGTGAATGTTGTATTAGGTGTGTTGATCCTTGTCTTGGAATCACGTGTGGCGAACCTGTATGTAAAGATGGATTCGTTGCAGCTGATGCGATCTTAGATGGTGAATGCTGTCTTGTCTGTGTCGATCCGTGTCTTGGTATTCTGTGTGATGCACCAAACTGCGAAGGTAGATTCATCATCGCTGTTTCAATCTTAGAGGGTGAATGTTGCCTTGGGTGTGTCGACCTATGTCTTGGTATCGTATGCGACGAACCCATTTGTGAAGGTGGATTCGTTATAGCTGATTCGATCGCTAAGGGTGAATGTTGCCTGGGATGTGTCGACCCGTGTGCTGGTATCGCGTGTGATGAACCTGTGTGTGAAAACGGTTTTGTTATTGCTGATTCAATTGCAGAGGGTCAATGTTGTCTTATATGTGTTGATCCATGTGTTGGTGTTCTATGTGAGGTGCCCACCTGTGAAAATGGATTTGTTATAGCAGATGCGATTTTGGAGGGAGAATGTTGCCTGAGTTGCGTTGATCCATGTCTTGGCGTCGTTTGCGATGAACCCGTTTGTCTAGGTGGTTTCGTTGTAGCTGATGCGATTGCAGAAGGTGAATGTTGCCTCGCATGTGTTGACCCATGTCTTGGTCTTGTATGTGATGCACCCATATGCCAAGATGGATATGTTATTGCACATGCGATTTTGGATGGCGAATGTTGCCTTGGATGTGTTGATCCATGTCTTGGAGTCGTTTGCGATGTGCCTGTATGTGTAGATGGATTCGTTATGGCGGAGAAGATCTTAGATGGTGAATGTTGCATTGGGTGTGTCGACCCATGTCTTGGTATCGCATGTAGCGAACCAGTATGTGTAGATGGTTTCGTATTAGCTGATGCTATTTTGGATGGGGAGTGTTGTCTTGGGTGTGTCGATCCATGTCTGGGTATCGCGTGTAGTGAACCCATCTGCAAAAATGGATTCGTTCTAGCTGATTATATTGCAGAAGGTGAATGCTGCCTGGGGTGCATTGATCCCTGCTTTGGTGTTCTATGTGATACACCGCTATGCGAAAATGGATTCATTGTCGCTGATGTGGTTTTAGATGGCGAGTGTTGTATTGGCTGCGTTGATCCATGTGCTGGTATCGTTTGCGATGAACCCATTTGTGGAGATGGACTCGTTGTTTCTGACGTCGTTGCCGAAGGTGAATGTTGTCTGGGATGTGTGGATCCATGTCTTGGTATCGCATGCGACGAACCCATCTGCGAAAATGGATTTGTTATCGCTGATGCGATTGCAGAGGGTGAATGCTGTCTGGGATGTGTGGATCCATGTCTTGGTATCGCATGCGAGGAACCCATCTGCGAAAATGGATTTGTCATCGCCGATGCGATTGTGGATGGAGAATGCTGTCTTGGATGTGTGGATCCATGTCTTGGTATCGCATGCGAAGAACCTATATGCGAAAATGGATTAATTATAGCTGATGCGATTGCAGAAGGTGATTGTTGTCTGGGATGTGTTGACCCGTGTATCGGCATTTTGTGTAATGCACCCATTTGTGAAGATGGATTTGTTATCGCTGATGCGATTGTAGATGGTGAATGCTGTTTGGGATGTGTGGATCCGTGTCTGGGTATCGCATGCGATGAACCCATCTGCGAAGTTGGATTAGTTATTGCTAGTGTCATTGCAGAAGGTGAGTGTTGTCTGGGATGTGTGGATCCATGTATTGGTGTCGCATGCGAAGAACCCACCTGCGAAACTGGCTTTGTTATCGCTGATGTGATTTTGGATGGTGAATGTTGTCTGGGATGTGTTGACCCATGTCTTGGTATCTCTTGCGAAGAACCCTCCTGCGAAGTTGGATTCGTCATAGCTGACGTGATTTCCGAAGGTGAATGTTGTTTGGGGTGTATCGATCCGTGTCTTAATATCGTATGTAACGAACCCGTTTGTCTGGGTGGGTTTATTCTTGCTGATGCAATAAGAGAGGGTGAATGTTGTCTGGGATGTATCGATCCGTGCCTTGATATTGTGTGCGACTCGCCTACCTGTGAAGACGGATTCGTTGTCGCCGATGTGATTTTGGATGGTGAATGCTGTCTTGGATGTGTCGATCCGTGCCTTGGTGTCATGTGCGATGTACCGACCTGTGAAAATGGCCTTGTTGCGGCAGATGCAATTGCAGAAGGAGAATGTTGCCTAGGGTGTGTCGACCCTTGCCTCGACGTAGTATGCGATATGCTTCTAATTTGTGAAGGGAATTTGGTCGTCTCCGATACGGTTGCTGAGGGAGACTGCTGTGTCCAATGCGTCGATCCATGCGCAGGTGTACAATGCGGAGAATGTCCTGCCGGATCCATTGCCGCAGACGCTTTGGAAGATGGTGCCTGCTGCATTGAGTGTATTTCTACCAGTAAGCTATTAACAAAACATTTGTAGTTTAAACTCTGAAATATTGTGTACGTATTAACACACATTGTAGTAACCTAAAAAAACATTTCCTAAGTTATTGGTTTTTTTAATCGAGTCAGTCATACTTTATTATACCAGCGATATATTCTGACAACAATTTATATCCCAATATGAATAATGCCGACATGATGTTAGATATGTCGTTGTGTATCTCATATATACATGCATACTTTTTCCATACACACCCTCGACGTTTGGAGTACCTTACCTTACATTACCTAGGCTCTGTCCGCTCCGAATTATAATTTAAAACTTGAAACAATCAATCATCATGTTTAATCATAATGATATTTCTAAGTTTATTCTTCTATTGCATATATTTTTTTTATAATTTATATCTTGATTTCATTTATATTTTCACAATAGTTTATATTATCAAGGGTCACTAGCTTTGATAACAGCCTATGGATGTTTTCTAGTGTCCTTCATATGTTTGATGCCATAATATATACTATACAATTGTACCACCTTTTATTCATTGCATATGAGAAAATAAATTTGAATTGAACTTAATTGTTCGTAGCCCTCCAATCGCCTGTTCCAGGCTGTGCGATATTGGACACATCTCTGCCACGTGGTGCCGGCTATCTGAGTGATATCATCTCTCTATCTGTGACGCGTCCTTCATCTCCAATCTGCGCATTGTATTCTCCAGCGGTCATGTGTGAGCAGAGCAACATGCCCTGCCCATCTCTACTTCATTTTAGCAGCATATTCCAGAATGTTCTTTACCTTTGTTTTCCTTCTAATTTTAGTATGTGTTATTTTCTGACGTAGTGACATATTTGCCATCCTTCTTTCCGCGGCCCTTTGTGCTGTCCGCAATTTGTTTTGTCTTACATTGGCAAGTGTCCATGACTGGCATCCATACGTCATTGGTTGGTTTATATAGCTACAAATGAGCTGTCAAACAAACGGGAGGTTCAGTGTTGTGGCCGAGCGGATAAGGTTGGTGGCTCTAGAAGCAATGAAGCTCAGCAACTGGGAGATCCAGGGTTCAAATCCCGGGTCGGGTCTAGTAGTGTGGGTTTTTATCCGAGAGCAATCACGGTTTTCCCATACGAACGACTTTCTCAAATTCAAAATATCCAAAATTGACTTCAAATTTATAAATTGGATGACCACACGACGTGACGGTGCAATTTATAAGTATTTATACTTCAACCACTTTAGTGGTCTCCTAGCGTCGTAAAATAAATATGCCTTCCAGGCCGTTGCCTTCCATGCCGTATCTTGAGCACATCTCACCTCTGTCATGTGGTGCCGATATATCTTTGATTTGATATAATCTCTCTTGAACTTGAAATGATCCATGCAGCATGTTAACTCAATATATTCACGTTATTTCATTGAGTTGGGTTTTACGGGGAATTGCGGCGACATATGTCAATAGTAGATTTCTGCACAATGTCTCTCTAACATTCGTCCTGTAGCTTTTAGTCGAGCAAGGTTGAACAACTTTCCATCTGATCTTGAGTATAGCTAAGCCTGTATGTAGATTCCATCATTGGAGGATCCTAAAACGGGCTTCAGCAGAATGGTAAAAAGATACCAAAGAGAGTGGGAGCAAGGACAAAACCCTATTTCACTCCGATGCTTATGGGATTGGGGCACAATACTGCATGTCATCATGAAAGGATTTGACGTTTTTGTGGAAATTTCAGTGGTGTGCAGCTGATAACGATAGCGAGCAGAATTACGAATAGTCTATCTCTATGGTACTTTACTAGATGGAAAACCAGGAAGGCATGCATTGCATGATAGCGGTTTATGATGTTCTCTGTATTTTCGTGTAGTTGGCGAATGGAAGAAATGATGTCGACCGTGGGACGGTTGGCTCTCAATTCACATTGCTAGTCTGCATGGACTATATATGAACTGTTGTTGTCTGTTTATCACAACACAAATGAATAACTTGCCAACAATGCTAGGGAGTTTCATGTGACGATAGTTGTTGCAGTCGCTCATTTCGCCTTTATTATTGTAGGTCCTACAGCGTAACAATGTTGGCATCTCGCATGTCTTCTGAAACAGCGCCTTGGTTATAGTATTTGCACAAAGATGAACGTAGTTGGCCAGTGCTGAGTGCGTACATTAGTCTCAATTGAGGATGCTGTTTTTTTCAGGAGCGAGTCCCCGGTGGAAGATTATCAATTGCTTTTCAAAGTTCTGGTATTTTGGGGTTCTTGTCTATTTCATCCACTATTGGTTGATTAGTAGCGGATCGATGATATCTATTGCAATATGGGATACTCTATTTTGCTGAGAGTAGAGCCTCGTGTAATGTTCGAGCCATCTGTCGGTCTGCTTTATTTTCAGTATCCGTGATTCTCTTTCACGACGCGGACTTCTTCGGTGGTACCGTCTGTTTTCAACGAGTCCAACGGCCTTCTGGATTCCCTCGCACATAACTCCTATTCCAAACCTTAACGTATGATAATATCAGGAGAGCTGTAAAAGGAGCTCCTGTGACATTTAAGGAGACCTATTCGCTCTCCTGAACATTTTACACATTTTATGGTCTATATTTATAATACAACTTCATTTCTAATATAATAGGTCCACATGTAACGGTGTATAAACCATTAATATCACATTGCGATTTGAGAGTTTTACCATCAGACAAAAAATATTAAAACCACTTTTAGGAGAGCAAATTGATTTCTCTCTTGCGCATTTTTCAGGAGCCCCCTGGAGCGCGATCGCACCGGTGGCGCTCCTTATAAATAATTGCATACTAGTCTACCTATATATGCAGGGCGCTGTTCATTGTCACACAGTTCTAGCCATCAATTATTAAAGCAGATCCTTGCAAGTTGTTACAATAAATTCGACTTCCAAATCATAAGGTTTCCCCCATATCAAAACATATCGTCACTCCTTATAACAATAACATATTTATATAGGCAAGCATTGTAAATGTGATGATAAGGTTGATATAATGATTGTTATATTCCTGTCTAGTATATCAACGGTTTGGCGCACCTCATCTCGTGTAACCTTCTCTATCTACCACGTGAGTCCCTAATAATGGGTGAGGAAGACTACTCTATCTAACAACTACATATTTGGTCAACGCTATCCACCTCCCTCTATCCAAAGTCATGCCCTACAATCTCCACACCAGTCATTCCATCTCAATCGCAGCCCTGTCTCTTCTACCAGCTTCCATGTGCGACATCGCCATAATCTTGAAGTTGTTCAACGTCTGACACTCCCCTACGGGGCTTAGACGTTGCCTTACTAATGCAAGGACTTAATAAGTGTGACATAGCATTTTATGACCGGATGCCTTCCTGATGTCAACCAATGACCCTGACTTATTTGAGGTTTTAAAAGCCAACTTACGGTTTGAATGCTGCACTTCCGGTTTGGACATGTCATTTTAAGAATTAATTTTAATGTGCTTCCTGATAACTTTTTTTGATTTATTTTCTGCAATATATATTAAAAACATAGGCCTATTCTATAATACAATAATCTCACTTTCTTCAAATGTAAAAAAGATAAGGATTTCAACCACTTTACCTTCAATAGTTCCCACCCCATGAGCCTTAAAATTGTATATTGTCAGATCCTCCGTATCAAAAGGATTTTCTCTGACCCGGAGGACTTCGCCACTCAAGTTAATATCCCTGTTGACCATTTTCTAAGCAATGGATACCCCTTCCATATAATTAAGACCTGCCTTATTAAGTCGGAGACGTGGACGCGTATATATGTATTGTTTTACCAGGCGCTGATTCATGAATTTGTGCAGGGGGGGGATCCAGGCATTTCACCGATTGGTCGATTCCACTGATCTGTATAATACACTATATAAGCGGCGAACCACTGTGGTTAGCGCGGAGCGTATATACTTTTTTGAAAACTAAGTGTCCCTAAATGCAATCTGGTGCAACATTTTCTGCAATTTAAGATCAACTTTGTATCACAAATTTACATTGTTTATTTTTATTACCTTTAAAAAAATTAAAAAGGGGAACATGAGGCATATATAATGAATCCCTCAAGTAATGTGAAAGAAATACAATGTTAAACAGGCTTACGCTGTCTAACAATGGCCGATTTAGAAATACAGAAATTGCGAATGTCGGAGACGGGATTTTAAAGTGTGTGTTGAAATGCGTTTTCCTGACACCTATGATCCAAGTCACAGGCCTTATAATAATAATTTCGGCTTGAAATGTACTCATATAAAAACACCTCTGAGCAAGGGTGGGGTTCCGTACCCTGGATCGACCTGCGCCTGCCTACATTGTTAAGGATAGTAGCACTCGTATCCCCATATAGTATTCGACTATAACCCCCAAACGGCTAACTAAAGCTACAAGACAGGAGTTTAGTCAACTCCAGAGTGACTCATCCATAGTGGTAATGTTCTCCGATATCCCCCTTTCTGCTAGCCGCACATCCCCTTGTATCAGAACAATTATTTCAATTCAATTCAAGTTTATTTTCAATTTTATTTTCAATTCAATTCAAATTTATTTTCAATTCAAGTTTATTTTCAATTCGAATGTATTTTAAAATGTGCATGAATAAAAGGTGGTACAATTTTATTCCCCAGTCCAGTCGTTTAAACGATAATGATAAGTGTAATAATCTCCTATGTCGAATGTGCCACCATATATTCTCCAGATCGAGTATTATATTAGAGCATCACATTCAACTATATGTCATTATACGCGATTCTTCCAACCTTATTTATCTCCTGTATTGTGCTTGCTGTGGGAAGGGTAATTACGTCGGAGAGACGGACACTAAGTTTCGTCTGAGACACAATCCGACTAGACAGCTATAAAATAAATAAATAAATAAAAATAAATAAATCTTTAATTCATACCCAGGAACCCTGTCACCGACAAGCCATTGTTCTCCCCAGGGCTCCTATATTATTAATTAAGACACAACAAACGGAAAAATGAAGTCAAGAGGAAACTGGAGTGCCCGGAGAAAAACCTCTAAAGTTGCAATTATGAAAAATCATTTTCACGTCCGACTGGGATTCGATCCCCGGCCGCAGTGGTACAAGGTGAGTAGCGCGTATACCACTACACCACACACTTGTTCCTTAAACCGAACACTTTATGTTACCCTGTAGCCGAACACTTTAATTTACCCCGACATAGCGTGAGCAATGTTAGGTTTGTTTTACTTTTCAGTGGTTATACTTCTATCGAAATGAGACAACGGTCACATCTTAACATGATATTGACACAAATATATGGTCTTAAAAAAGACTTGGGCGCCATGGGTGATTGTTCATTTCGCCGATCATAGTCTACATTCAGTCCTGCCTTGCACTTACCGCGTTTTTATTTGGGTGCTCGACAGATGTGTATATATTTGCTTTTACCTAGCCTTTTGCATTGTCGCATGACTTTTCAATACATTATTCCGGCAAGGTGGAGCGCTTTTGATTTTTACTGGTTAGGTGGTGTTTTTCTAAGATTTTTACGCTGACGAAGGCCCAAGGTACGGCCGAAAATTTCGTATCTTATACAATTTATTTTATTCCAAAATGTTATACTTCGTGTTGTTTAAAAAAAAAAAAAGATATAATTATATAGGATATAAATAAATATATTTATTGTCATTATATAACATATATATAATATGAATTGACTGTGGATATTTCACCATATATATATTATATATAATTAGTATATATCTTGTCAAGCGCTGTAAAAATACTTTGGGTATTATAAACAAAAAATACCATCTTGATATATAACCCATATACACTGTAAACTGATACATTGGTCAATATTGACCCATTTTTGGTCAATTATTCACTGAACCAAATTTGGTCAATGTTTGTGTGTAATTTCCCATTGAAATTTGTGACTATAGTTGAACCAATATTGGTGAAATTTGACCATTGTGTATACAGGTAACAGTTAATTATGCACGAACCCAAATATGTTCAAAATTGCAAT
>JAODAI010192520.1:0-10639 GCA_027575025.1 Scotoplanes globosa | reverse complement strand
TGATGCCAAAAGTTTACTAGATATAGGTCAGTTGTATGAGGTCATACTATTTGTTAAAATATAGGTTAAAGGGTAAGCATAATATTACATAGATTCAATAACCATGTTATATTCTTAGATTTGTCACATCAAAGACAGACAGCCAGCCCTGGACATGTTGCAAAATCTTATTTTGAGATATTGATATTGCTGTAGAGATGGCATTTCTAGTTTTGATGTGGTACTACTGTTAGTAGAGTAAGTTCCGTATCACTTCCTCACTCATGCGGAACTTCATCCGAGATAGAGTCCACAATGCAACGCCGGAAGTCTCTGTCCATCATCTGCAATCACTTGGTTGGTATCTCTACTGCAATACAGTCGATGTAGTTTATATGTCTTATTCCTCGGGACGGACACGGCAGCCTTAAACAGATTACTTCAGAAAAAGTTCCGTATACCATTTTAAGTAAAATTATGATCATAGACTTGTATTGTGTTTTGGTCTACATGGAAAATTGCTTCATTGATTAAAAAAACAGTTTTATTTCTGCTATGTTTATGAATAATGTCAGATAAATTGGTCACCAAACATTTTTTTAAATTTTGAGTTGGGAGATTTTCTGCAGGGCAACCAGTTATTGTTGGGATAAGTAGCTGCCCTGTGGACAACTAAATATCAATTAAACGAATGTTATGTTTATAGAAACTGGTTTCCCTGTGGACAATTAACTTATGGAATGATTAACCCAGAAGGAACATTAATAGCCCCGAAGGAACACAAATACCCCTGAAGGAACACTATTCCCAGAGTGATCTAAGTGTCTTTCAAGTGTTTGTAAGAGGTACACCTTACTGCCTAATCAGATTGCTAAAACTGGTCCTCCACAATCACTCAACTCTCACCAGTGGCTCCCAGTTGGCTAACCCTGGTGAGTGAAACCTCCATCAGATGAGGATATAAACTGGAGGTCCCCTGTCTCGTTATTCTAGTCTGGCCATCTTTTCGCAAAGAGCATGGAGTTATCCCGGATGGTCATTCATTCTGTTTGTTTGTATCGTTAAAAATCATGTATGGCACTTGAATATAAATAAGCTATCTGGCACTAATCTAACCTCGATATTGATGTGCCGTTAAGATGTAATCTCTCTTTATTTTTCTCTGCATTGCTACAGGGCTGCTGCTGTCAAGGCTGGTTTCAATGTCCTGCGCTGTATCACGGAGCACGCAGCAGCCGCACTGGCATACGATCTCGGCCAGACCAGTCCAAAACAGATCAGGTAATGAATGGTACTAATAATATGTGCCTAGCTTAGGATAGGCTAACGTAGTAACGTTAGTCGCCGTCATTGACATGTGTATTGTAACGTTCATGATTTTAAATCTCTGAAAATCATGTTCAAATATACTCATCCTCACTTTATAACCAACTGGGCCACATCTGATACCATGTTTCACATTTTAGTTCGTACATAATTGATCGATGACGCTGATTCAATTAATCCAGTCAGTATATTTATTGAGGAGACATTCTAACGTAACGACATCTTATCGTAGTCGTGTAACATATTTTACATTTAGCATTCGACTGGGTTTGTGGAACGCCAATAGCACATATATATTGTTACAATGAATGATACTAATAATAGGGTCAACTTGTGACCTGATTTACTGATATTCCTGTGGTATATATTTCATGTTCGGTGGATTGATAATTGGATTGATAATGGGGGCAAGGCTACCTATCACTTTATTCTAGTGTGGTCATCTTTTCCCAAAGAGTATGGAGTTAACCCGGATGGTAATTTCTTTTATTTGTCTGTATCATTACAACTCTGAATGGAACTTGAGTATAATTAATCTATCTGACACTAATGTAACCTCAATGTTGATGGTGCCGTTAAGACATTATCCCTGACTCTCCAGTATCTCAAATTGATTAGAAAAACGGGTTTGATTAGCGCTATATTTCATAAGGTTTGAAAAGGGTCAACAAATGAATGTACATCAATATCCTATGTTATATCACACAGAGCAGTATCAACAGCTTTGACATATGGTCTTGGGAAGACCAGCCCAAAATGTATAGGAGTAGGCTGTTGCGTAGTGATAAGTGCTACGCTCTTGCACCACTGTGTCCGTGGCTCGATTCCCGGTCTGATATGCAAATGGGATGGCCATGACTACAATTAGAGGTTTTACTCCGGGCACTCCGGTTTTCCCTCTATAGGGTCCTTGTCCGTTCGTTACGTCACAGGGTCCTTCTGGAAGATTAGAAAATGGCTAACAAAGTTACCCTGACATGAAATATTTAATTAAATATCCGGTAACAATATATAAACATGTACATGTTATATTGTACCTCTATTCTGGCCTCAAGTTAATCTGTCTGGCAGTATATAACCTCAGTGTTGAAGTGCCGTTATGAAATTATCTCTCTTGTCAGATGGATTACCAAGTGATCCTCCACAATCACTCAACTCTCACAGTGGCTCCCAGTAGCTGTTTTTATGACAGTGGCCACACCTGGTAACTATGTTGGTTCATAGGTTAAACCTGGTGAGGGGTGTCCATCGGATAAGGTTGTTAAATGGCGGTCACGGTGTGGGACTATCTGTCTCGTTATTCTAGTCTGGCCATCTTTTCGCAAAGAGTAGGGAATTTTCGCGAATGGTCATTCCTTTTATTTTTGTATGGTTAACTTTGTGACTTTAACATAATTAACCTATCTGGCACAAATATAACCTCGCTGTTGATGAGCCGTTAAGCAATTATCTCTCTCTCTGAACTATGTATTTCTGTAAAATGATACTTGCTTCAGTATCCCACTCGATTTACTCCTTAAAAAGTATACTACAAGGTAGCACATGTATGCAGTTATTTGCATTTGTAAAATGTACAGTATAATATGTTAGATGTAAATAGGCCTATCCTTTTTACCCAAGCCTACGTTCATCATATTGTGTCAAATATTTTGGGGGAATATTTAATCTGTTTTGGTAAGTTTCTTTTTATCTACATTATGTCCCTCAAAATTTGGAAAATTTATTTTATTTTGATCGTTTCCTTTTCTTTGTTTTTCTCTCGCTACTACAGCCATGTCCTGGTCTTCAAGTTGGGTGGTCAAACCCTGTCCACTACGGTCCTACATGTCCAGGGCGGCGTGTACCAGACCATAGGGAGCCAGCAACATAAAGACATCAACGGAAACCTGCTGACCAGTCGTCTTGCCAAGATGGCAGCAGACGACTTTAAGAGGTACATTTGATACAGCCCTGACCTTTCTTGATTAGACAGTGGTTCTTTTCCCTAAATGATGATGCCTATAATCCAGTGTCTCTGACTGGTATATCAAAGGCTTTGGGTGGCTCTTATAACCTCTGCGCTGAAAAGGGCCAGGAAACGCAATCAATCAATCAATCTTAATGAATATTCAGTAATATAATTAGCAAAACCGTTTGTCCTATATCATATTGTGATCACGGTTGATGTTAAGGATTGCTGCACCAGGACCACCCCTCTTCTGTGATTATCAGTCAATATTAGGAGTCTAGATAGCCCAGTGGTAAGGGCAAGGACTCGTGATTGTGAGATCGCGAGTTCGAATCCCAATGCTGCTGCTGGCTGTCTCGGCGTGTATCCTTGAGCAAGGTATTTTGTCTCGATTGCTCTGTAGTTGGTCCACCGAGGACAATAGGTTGACGTCAGGAAGGGCATCCGATCACTAAGGGCTACAACCGGTTCATAAAGCCCTTGCGTAAGTAAGGCACCGTCTAAGCCCTGCAAGGGGAGTGACAAGACGTTAAACAACTTCATTAGCGTAACCTGCAGTTGAAATGCAAGCCAATCAACATTGAAAGCTACATGGATAAACATATGCTGGAATGCTGCGACTGTATTGATTGAACATAAAAAACTTGTCTTGCATGCCAAATTAAATTATTGGCAGATTTGGCGCTCCTTCTATGGTTCTTATATCAGCGGCTGCAGTTGAAATGCCAGCCAATCAGCATTGAAAGCTACACATGTTGAAATGTTGCGACTTCATGGATACAACATAAAATATCCGAATGCCAAATTTAATTCTTGGCAGATTTGGACTGCGGGTCGCCCTTTGAAAATAGGGAATATCGCATCTCCAACTGCCATATCAATAGCTTTCAGCGGTTAATTATAATCGTGCCAACCAAGGGCCCCTCAACAATCAATGAACTTGTAGGCCTTCAACAAATGACCCCCTTTATGTATGTCTGCTTGACATAATTATTAGTACAGTATCTTATCCATTAATGAATAATTTGCAGTATAAAGCAGCCTCCATGTTTGAGGAGCGCCAGCACGATCGCTCTCCTTAAACGCTCCTGACAGACACCGAGGAGCGTTTTTTTTTAAAATATATTTTTCTATTTTTACCATACTTTCTGACAGCAGGGTGTCTACTCGACCACGTCCTAACATGTTTTTACTTTAGAACACTTCCTTCCACATTATTATATACATTATTAACCGACTAAACGGCGACTATGATATCCAGGAGAGCTTATATGCTCTCCTGAAACTCTCCAGGAGAGCGTGGAGGCCTGGTATAAAGGCCTATGTACGTCTTTGAATATACAGTATGTTAAAATATGATGAATACTGCCATCAATATGTAAATATTTGATGACTATTCATGCCATCTTTCTCTTCTTTATGTTTGCCTTGATGTTCCCAGGCAGTGGAAGGTGGACATGCGTGAGAACAAGAGAGCCATGGCCAAGCTGTACAGCGCCTGCGAGAATTGCAAACACGTCATATCCAAGCTGAATTCGTCCAACCTCTCCGTTGATTCTCTGTGCGAAGGAATTGATTTCCACAACAATATATCCAGGTAATAATTATATCGGGCGTGTAGCTACATGCACTTATCAATGGCAATCCCGGCCACTGTCTACCCGGGATCTATACGGGTTGTTGGTATCAAAATTTCCCTATTTCCTGCAAAATAATAACAGACCAGGTATTAATAAATAATAAAATGATAAATAAGCTGGACAAAATTTTACTGCTCAACACCGCTAAAATAAAGTGCAATTAACCGGAGGGGGGGGGGGGAACCTTAATGTGTGGGTAATAAGACAGAATGCATTCCATTAATTGTCTTCAAGTACTCTTTTCGAGAGTAGCAGTACCGAAAAATTGTAATGATTATGAATGTGAAACAAGTTTCCATTTTTTTAAACTTCCAGAATGTATACTATGTGATACTTCAATATTGTGGATTGTGATTATAGTTAGGCCTACTTTACCACTTTCAGTCCACAACATGTACCGTGTGCCTCTTGATCTATGTTACAAAATAGTCAAGAAACATTGCAACTAAACATGCTCAAATTCATTACTATTTTGTGACTTTTGTCAAATTAGTTGTGACAGTAGTCTCACTAATCCTTGTTCTTTCAGAAAATATTGAGTTTTTGACTGTTCGAGGTCGGATCATGCCAAAGACATTAAAATCGCACTGTGATGTTCAATGTAGAAGATTTGGAGCAAGGTCAACAATCCACTGGTCCTTGTTTTGTGTAAAATTGTTAAAAATTCAATTGAATTAATCAAAATTTAATATAATAAACAATAATTTCTTGGAAGATGCTAAATTTACTATAAATGTCCGATAGTAAATTGCGATCGTTGTAATCTGTCTATTGGTGTGAATTCTAGCCTATGATTATTTTATTGTACTGTTTTCTTTCCATCTCGGTCACTCCAGCATACCCGTGTCTCTGATTGCATACTATGTCTGATTATGAGTAGTTTGTCTCATAATCCGATCCGTTCCCCAAATATTTGACAGTCTGTTTTAAATCCTCTATTCTCTTTTTTGCAGGGCAAAGTTTGAAGCTGTTGCTCACATGATGTTACAGGAGTGTGTTTTCAATGCCGTCAAGGCGGTCCAGGCATGTTCATTAGATCCTAAAGACATAAATAAGGTACAATATCATCCTCTGATCCTATATTAGTATAGATCCTTAGCAGCGTTCCAAGTCCCTAGCTGTTCTTTAGCAGTGTCCAGTCTGGCCTCAAGAATTTGAGTCGAGTCTATGTCGCGTTTGAGTCTTTCAAATGCAAGTTGCATAGATTTGAAATTGAATCTTACATTTGGTTCAAGTTGAGTCATGTTTTGAGTCAACTTGAATCCCTTGATTGTGTAGGTCGAGTCGTTTTGAGTCCTTTTTGTTTCAGGTAAGTCACAACTCAAAGTTCCTTAACCTAACATTACCCGATTGTGTTCAGGACATTCCAGGTAAGATGTATATGTCAATGTACAAGTATTATAATAATTATTTAGTGCCGTTATACAGGACTCGAATGAGTTTCCCTATGATAATAATAATAATAATGATGATGATTTATATAGCGCTTTTCCTGCATAAGACCAAAAGTCACACCTCAAAGCGCTTCACAGCAATTTTTAATGTACACATGTAATTGAAAATTAAAATGTATTATAATAATACAGGGTCATTATATGGACAGAAAAGAATGATTTTCATCAACATTGTATGACATCACTCAAATATATATATATATACATAAAGTATTAAAACATACAGTATTATCAGGTGTGTATCTTCAACAGATGTGCGCCAATTCTGAGTAAAAATATCTACAATTCAGGAAGTTGTGTAATTTCTTACAGGTGCTCCTTCGTGAACACAAATATTAATGATAGGGACTACGGACCATTGACTCGAGACCCGATGTTTGTATTTCCACGTAAATCACGTCTCGAGTTAATAACATCAATCAACCATTCATATCAATTAGTCCTAACTGTTGTTAATTTTTTTACAAAAGTACCCCAATCAATCGTATGATGGAGGGGTTCTGATGCCCGTGTTGGAGATTCCACTGACTCATGACGTCTCACCTCGTTTTCTTCTTTACAGGTGGTCCTGATGGGCGGTTCTGCCAGTATACCCAAGCTGCAGCAGCTGCTGAAAGACTACTTCCCCACAGCGGACCTCCTCAACACCATCCTACCGGAAGAGGTGGCGGCGATCGGGGCTGCAAAGCAGGTAACGGAGGGGAATACTTATATACGTCATTCAAGACATGTATCAAAGGGGTGGGGTCTGACTCGGAGATTGAGGTGTCCGACACCGCTGTGCATTATCAATTTTTTTGAGACATGGCGGTATCATATTGTTTGATATCGCAGTCATGTCCTCCTCGTGATGTTTTTGGACTTTAAGGAGTATCATTATTGAAGTAGAATACCGTAGAAGTGCACGTTACATACACAGTATAAATGTGTGTCGCTTGTTTTTTGCGGGGGCTAGGCCAACATTTTGCTATACTGCCGTACAATGATAGAACATTGCAAGTCACAGAATGTTGTTTTTTAGTTTTTAGTAAAATTGTCTTTAGCAGCGGGCTGTTGCCGGACTGTCTTCTCAGACAACGCAACGACGGTAGCTTACATAAACAGACAGGGGGGACAAGGTCTCTGAGTCTGTGCGTGAAGGCGTGGTCCTTGCTCATTTGGTGTTGGGAGAGCGACATTGAACTGAGGGCATCCCATATTGCAGGGAAGGACAACACACTAGCCGATGTGAGGGCAGTATGAGAATAATTTGTTCTCTCCTACATTCACATTGGTAATATTGTTGATATATGTGATGCACCGCGGTAGATTATGTCGGCATTCTCAATTTTGAGATAGACGTTTTCCTCCCAATATATATCACAAGTCCAATGGAATATGACCAACTCAATCAAACAATTAAATAACTTAGAACATTAATATTTTCTTCATTTGGGTATCAAAATATAAAAGCTAATGATCTCCTCTTTCTTTTTGCACCAATATCTCAATATGACCAAGGGCCGATATAATCTCTGACCTGCCATGGTGCGTCACATATGAAGGGGTTCTATCGTTTTGCGAGGGGAAAGTTGAAAATTGTAGTTAAAAGTACTGCATTTCATATCTAAATCATGATACTGTGTGTCACTTGCACCCTTTTGTAAGTCTATATTAGACTGTCACTTGTACCCGTTACACTGAGTTGCACACATATTGTCAATGTAAAGCTGATTACACTCTTTTGTCACTGTGATATGGCAAACTGTTGTGAATTACCTGCTTTTGTTGATGCATTATACAGAGTTATGGGGATGTAGTGCACTTATAATATAGCTCATTAGATGCGCCTTGCTTTTCTGAATAAGATGACGTCAAAATATCCATTTTGAGAAAAGTGGAGTTACACTGTTCTGCCATTGCATATCAGTATACACAAAGTACATGTTGAAGTCCATTTTAAGGCACTGTTCTCCGCTGCTGTCTCTCTCTCTCTCTCTTGCCCAAGTACTCTCATGATGAAGCAATGTGGAGTAATCATACTCCTTGGGGTGTCTGATCTACCATCCATCCCCCTTATTTTTGCAAATGAAGTATGCACTTACAATTTTTTATCAATTCCACCTGAAATTTGAAGTCTGGTTACACCAAGATCTCTCAAAATGGTACATGTTGCCTTCTGACTTATGGTTCAGTGTATGTGATTGGAGCATGACCAGCAATTATGTGATCCTTGACTACCAAAAAATCCCCAAACCGATTAAATGGCAAGATTACAAATAAGCTGTTAAACCAATCAATCAATCAAACTTGCATTTAGCCGCATCACACAATGCAGTCCGAAGAATTGGGTGGAGGGATATTATTACAGAGCATGTCGAATAGACGAGGCCAATGTAGTGATAAGTGCCTATGGCGCATTATGAACGCATCATTGGACGTGACTCAACCTACTACTACCACACAAGGCAGATCAAAGACATGTATACATGTACCTAAAATATTGTGGCACAAAGTATAATTTTAATCTGTAACTTTTATTTTTATTATTATCTCTCTCTCTCTACCTCATGGATCCCTAAAGAGGGATTGAGGAAGAAAATATTAACTGACCGCCGAAGCTCTCCACCTCCCTTTATCTGTCGCCATGACCCTCCAATCTCCATCCCCTTCATCATCATTTTTCATCATCATTGGTCCAGTTTTGATCCGCTTTTGTCACCGAGTTTTCGGAGGTGGCCGGAATCACCCAGCTCTTGCAGCAATTGCCCTCACACCATCCAATTGCTGCCATTGTTAGGATTTGTAGCCCTCCTAAAATCTCTCTCAACACAGTCCTTCCATCTCAAACGAGGTCTCCATTCTACCAACCTCCACACCCTTCACCCATATGTTCTACATGTCCAGCCCGCCTCATGCGCCCCCTTATCACCCTCTCTGTAAGACTCCTATTCATCCCAATCTCCTCCAGAATATCATCCAACCCCTCCTATCCACCCACTTAACCCCTGCAATCTTCATCATCCAATTATATTCTCATTGTCACATATGAACTATTAATGTTACATTCTAGGTGTATTTTAAATATGTTTTTGAGATAACAGCCGAACTCACTTTCTACATTTAAATCCTAACTTAAAACCCACTACTTTGCTTTAGCGTATATGTAGCTTAACTTTTGATACATGTGTATTGTTTTCTACTTGTTTTTTTGTAAAACAGCGCATACGAATAGTTATGCGCTATATAAGTATCTTAACCTTAGATGGTGCCACAATTTTATTAATTTATGTAAACTTTACTTTTATCTTCAGGCGTCAATCATACTGTCTTGCCAAGATGAAGGTATCTCACTGCTGGAGGCCGATATTAATATACCCGCTCTTGCTCAAGACATTCACTTAAAGGTACGTACCCGGGTCATGATGACTCTATTCCACTGTCTGTAGCTGGTTATGTCGAAGGCTCTGAGTGGCCTACATATAACGTTGATGTTGAAAGGGGCCTCAAACTTGATCGATCAGTTGATTCCATCATCCACAAAGACAAAGTAAAATATATACATCAATATTGTCAAATTGATAATACCTTTATAAAGGTATATAAAGTGTAAAAAGTGACACCTACCCAGTAGAAATATACAGGATATACTGCCTTGTCATCTCGTAGACCTACTCAGTCCATAATATGTGACTGGCTCCAACAAAAACGGTGTAAAGTCGCAAATGTACTTTTTGAGATATTAGTGTTTTGTTTTTTTTAAATTGTGGGGGTGCGGGGAATATGTTACGTGGAAAGCATAAGTATGTATCCTGTAGGTGTTATGCACTTGTCAATCGGAATCCCGGCCCTACCCGTGCATAGCGGTGCGTTTGCTACCGTTTAACCGGGAATGTTCACATTATTGCCTCCCCGCTGTATCGGGAATGTAACACCAGTGTAAAGGGGATGTGCGCAGTGAAAATTGGACTGGGATTGTGACCCTGGGACTCACACCATATGTTATATCAATATAGCAGAGATGTAGCCGGGATGTAGCAGGAATGTTCAGCAAAATAATGTCCCGCCCTGTCAGGACTGTTCACGAATGTAGCCGGGAAGAAACTCCCATGTTACAATTGTGAAAATAACATCCCCGTTACAGTCGTGACTATGCCCAGGTAAGGATTACAATTGACAAGTGCATTATATTTGTATCATATTGTTGATAGCTCTTATTGTAGATAACTCTTATTGTAGATAATAATAATAATAATGATGATTTATATAGCGCTTTTCCTGCATAGGACCACAAAAGTCACACCTCAAAGCGC
>JAODAI010192409.1:0-10640 GCA_027575025.1 Scotoplanes globosa | reverse complement strand
ATGACTTCGCTCAGTCTAACGCGGAATATTCATACTGCAACATCGCTTGGGATATGGGGATCGAATGCAGCTTGTGCAGCCAATGAAGTATGGATTCCTTTCCATTCTTCCAAATGAACTGTATGGTGTCAACAATGTGGTACATATCCGTATGGCTCGTAACGTAGTGGCCCGTATTGGCCACCCGAAAGACACCCACAACAAAGCTCATAAAATGCGTTGCAAAGTGGGTGCGAGTAGAAATGTAGTGTATGCAGGACCTGATTACATGAAAGCCTGAGTTTAAGTTATTTCTGTTCGAGCTATCGTCATGCACCATCTTCACCCTATAACCAACGTTGCCAGCCTATGTTGAACTTATTGCATAGTTCAACTCATAACACATTGTGAGAGAGGATAAGTTGAACATCTTCTTGAAAGGTCGGCTATTCAGTAAGAATATTTCCATCCATGCATCCGTCCCTCTAAGAAAATACTTGGCATTTGTCAAGATGACAGCCACTGAAACGCATGGGGGGGGGAACAAAAACAATAGCAGCTGAAATGGAGCAAAGCGCTCTCAAGTCAGTGATAAATATGGTTGAGACCAATCAAGTTGTAGACCTTATCGGGTTGTTCATCATTAAGTTATTGGAATATCGTATTATCGAAGAGTGCGTGGCTTATTAAACTCCAACTGCACACATACGAAATCACAGAAGAATAAGCACATCCTAAAACTATCTCTACAATCTATACAGCTACTAAACTATACAGTGCTCTCATCGCAAAAGCAAAATACCACCCGACCCAAGTAGTTGTTGGACTGTGTTCAGAAGGTCGTGGTGATGTGAACTACGAATACGATTCATCATACCGAAGTAAAGACAACGAGCGAGACCTTATCGAACAGAGTAAAATGAAGCCCCCCAATACACGAATGACACCTTCCCTCCTACCAAAACCTTCACAATGTTACTGTGTAGCGTCACCAACAAATTATATGCAACTATATCTGACATACCTTGTAGGGAGTGTTGACCTGGAGATTATTATTTTATGTTGGATACCATTGCACCAACATATCAACCCAATATATAATGGACACACATAGATGTATAACTTCTAACAGCGTGAAGTTGACCCCACCCTCTTTATCCGCTGACACAAATATGCTTGTCCTAGCAGCTTTAATTTCTTGGTAATTATCTGTAATTATCTGTATCAAGGATAAGTATGAAATGGTATATGATCTATGGTGACAGATGTGATGGCAGAATATATTGTACAGTTGAATTGTACGATATAGTGTTACGCCAACTAAGGTTTCTACGGTAAAGGTAACACTTAAGTCGGTATATGACCAAGTGGCGAAAATCCCTGTGGCCCATAATCATCTCTGAAGGAGCGGATATATCATTATCAATGGGAGCGATGCTTGCATTTCACAAGACATGTCACATAATTATGTTGATAAAACGAGTAGCAACGTGGCTGGGGCAGGTATAGCGAAGTAAGTAAGACTCGGAACATCAAACTAAAGAAAAACATGTGTCCATCTTCCCCACATGTAGATAGCATATGTCAATATTGCCTCCATGTCGGCATGTACATTACATGGCATAGCTTGTGCGTCATCCGGAAGATGCACCACTACTCTCGGCCTGGGTGTGGCAGAGAGCGAGCGGTTGGGTGGTCACTGTCGGCATATCCCGCACACGTGACCTGCTCACACCTAGACCGCGTTAAGGTTTCCCGACTATCTGTCTTTCTCTAATATATAGGCCTAGGCCTACATAATTATACGGGTGGTCTATTTTCTAACAGTTCGTATATGATTCTGTATATCCTATAACCGGAGTGCCCGGAGTAAAACCTCTAGTTGTAGACATGGCCATCCCATTTGCACGTCCGACCTGGGATCGAGCCCCGGTCGCAGTGGTGTAACGACGTAGCGCTTACCACTACGCCATAGCCTACTCCTGGCCTTTGAAACTCTATTATCTAAAGTATATATTATAGACAATTTATTAATAATTTCTTGATAGCGATCAAGATTTTTCGGTCAAAATAATAGAGCGAGCCTGCAGTAATCCTATAAAAATGATAATTTATTACGGACTATAATAAATAGGTTAGTAATTAATGTACATTACCGGTACACTATGCCTATAATTGTAGGTCTAACTCAGCATGTTTTAACAATTAGAGCGGATACAGTGGTGCATTTGAAATCCTGTGTAAATTACATTCTGCCCATGATTAATAATTTCTAGTAATAAGCAGTAAATCAATATATGACAGGATATGTATGTCAAACATTAATTATTGTCCAAATACGGTGTCAACGCAGTAGTGGTACCACAAATAATTATTATAAAACACTGATTATCATACGAGTATTGCTGAGTATGACACAAATCATAATATAATTATTGATTGATAAATCCCTCGCCTCTTCTAACGACCAAGTTATATGAGCCACAGGGTCCTGGGTAGGACAACGTCTATAGACCTACTGCATTTTTCCATATACCCATCTCAATTTGATCGACAACTAGATAGGCTACCTGTATAGTCCCTACGAAATGTATAACATATTTTGGATGCCCAAAGATAAGCATAGCATGATATAATGTATTTATAGGTCCACATATGTAATAATGTAATAATGTATGTGTCAGGTACACACTGTATAATTATATATAATATTGGATACATATATACAAATATGATACATGGGTATAGATGGCGCTCAAGTTAGCATTGGTCGGTAATTCGTCGAGGAGAACGAAAACTCTGACGCCACCGCGTACAGCGCCTGCGCGGCGCTCTGCCGATATTTCTCGCTGTTGATGACGCTTAGGAGTCTTGGTTGGTGGCCATCTAGAGAAGGATAACTCCGACAAAAAAACGCACACATGCCAGCCAAGGCAGCGCTGCTGTGGCTATTTTTCCCACACTATGATGATAATGTTAACTGACGATAGCGATTTCGCTACCGCGTCCTATCTAGGCAACGGGGAGGAATTGCCAAAATCCCGGCATCGGCCTCAATGTGAAGTCCGGCTAGTAGTGTTAATGACTAGGTACTATGAGAGGGAAGAGTTTGGAAATGGAGGAGATAATGGTTATAGACGGATGTTAGAGGATCTTTGTGTGCAGATCTAGGAGACGAGGTGGAAGAGGGATAGAGCGAGGATATTACCGGGGGTAATATTTTTCAGGCAGTGGGGAAGAGTAATGTGGAGCAGGGTATTATAGTTTCAGCAGGGAAGTGGAAGGAAGTGGTGAGGGTAGAGACGTGGCGAGGGATAATTATTCTGATATGGGTTATACTTACTAATCAACTAGTGGGTATTTTGTCTGCATATGGTCCCAAAACAGGGAGGGTGGAAGCCGATAAGATAGCGTTTACGGATGCGCTGAAGATGATGATGGGTCAGGTGGAATAGGGTATCATGTTGTGCGTAGCGGGTGACTTTATTGCCCATATCAGAGTCACATAAGTTGGTGAGTGTGTAGGGAATTTTGGTAGGGGTATGAGTAACAGGGAGAGCAGCGAGGTTACACAAAACGGAGGTAGTCTTGCGGGTACGTAGACATGGAAATTGTGGAGAGTTAAATACTGTAAGGTTTTATCCGGGGAGCATGTTACCAGGCAGCTTAAACCTCTCCGTTTCTGTATTGTGGTTACCGTAATCATGCAATGGGCAGGTGGCTGAAGTGTATATGGACATGGTTGCGCGTAGCGCGGAGCTACATCAGCAGGTAGGTGGGGTAGATGAAGAGTGGCGGCTCTTTAAGCTTGCTTTTGTGGGTGGGGCAGAGTAACTTGTGTGGAAGGACCTCTTTCTGGTATGAGGGGGTACACGAAAGAAAAACCAGATGTGGTGGACAAGGGGTGTAAAGGGGCGGTGGATGCGGAGATGGAGGTCTGGAAGAAATTAGAAGAGGCCAGGGCTAGTGGGATATAACCGTAGTTTAGACATACGTCACCAGCTTTATTGTCAGAAAAGTCGGCCAGCTAGTAAAGCCGTAGATAAGGCAAGATGTGGTATGGAAGATAGCATTTATAAGCATCTGGATGATGATGTGGGTGAAATTTATTTTAAGATGGCATGGGACAGGAAAGAAGTGGGCGTGGGTGTTAAGGGAGTCAGAGTGGTTAAGGGTCCAGATGGCATGGATTGGTTGGTCACCGTCAAGGATCAGTAATTACGGTATGGGGGAACTACTTCAGGAAGCTGTATAATCAGTGAGGATGTTATGATCTGGATTTACTCAGCGCATTGAGGGAAGACTGAGGTCATTGAGATGTCGGACTTTGAAGTGGATTAGACTCTGAGGCG
Organism: Scotoplanes globosa; assembly: GCA_027575025.1. Classification (NCBI taxonomy): domain Eukaryota; kingdom Metazoa; phylum Echinodermata; class Holothuroidea; order Elasipodida; family Elpidiidae; genus Scotoplanes; species Scotoplanes globosa. The sequence continues at coordinate 6,309 of JAODAI010192409.1, read as the reverse complement.
GATGGAGTGAGACAAGGCTTCGGGCTTGGATGAAGCGAGGGTGTAAATGTTTATCGTTACAGGGGATGTGGGAGCAAAGTGGTTAAGAAGATTGATCAATGTGTATTTGAGGGAGGGGGTACCACAATGGACTGGTGGATGGGCCTAATTGTGCCTATTTGGAAGCAAATAGTGATGTTCATGACCCATGAAAATACAGGGGTTTCATACAGTTGGGATAGGATTTTAGGCTTTTTGGAAAATATTTTGGATAGTAAAATTAGGGCTAGAGGTGAAAAGGAGTATAGTATTAGGTTTCATATATATTTGGAGAAGGCCTATAATACGATTCCTATGGAATTAATAGTTATGTCACGTTACGGTGGATGGGTGTCATTGAATCAGAAGTTAGGATGGTGGTGGGCCTTTATGAAGGTACGTGTGGTAGGGTTCTGTTTATTCGGTGATGTCCGAAGTGTTTGGGAATAATATTGGGCTTAGGCAGGATAGTGCCCTTTGTTCACTTATTTTCATTATGAAAGAAATTAGCAGGAAAGTCAGTACAAAGAATATACTGAAAAATATGTTATATGCTGACGACCTAGTAGTAATTATGGATAGTATGCAGGAGTTACAGGAGATTCTGGTATAATGAAAGGGTTTATTTGAGAGGCATCGTGGTTGCATATGAGCCTGGGTAAGATAAAGGTTTTATCAGTGAGTATGTAATACCATGCGATGGTACAACCCTTGCAAACAAAGGAAATATGCAGAGAGACAGTTTTGTGGATATGGGGGATTCATTTATTGGGATGGTATTGGGATGACTGGGAGGAGCGTAAAAGGACTCCCAGTCGGGAGCTCTGGTCTGGAGAAATGTTATGTCAGATAGACATATTTCTAAGAAATTAAAAGCGAAAGTATTGGATAGATCCGTTATTCCAACATGTATTACTGTCTTGTAATTATGGGCTTGAGACAGTGGCTCTGTCAGGGTCTCAAAAACAGCGACTCCAAATGTGCGAAAATAATTAGATAAGACTTAAGATTTCTGGGGTTAAGCTGGTGAATAGGAATATGTAGATTGGAGGTTTATATTCGGGAGGAGATTGGAAGTCTTACAGAGAGGGTGATGAGGGGTACATGGGGTGCATGTGATATACACGTACCAGGAATGGATGAAGGTAACTCCCGGAAATGGCGATTTCACATGTGGAGGTTGGTAGAAGGGGTGGGGGAGGGGGTACCTCGTTTGAGATAGAAGGTTTGTGTTGAGAGGAATTTTAGGAGGGCTGGAGGTGATGGAGATTGGGCGGTCATGGATACATATAGAGGAAGGTGGAGCGCTTTGACCAATGATACGTTTTTGGTGCATAAGTTGACATTATATTGTAGATATTAAAATGTTAGCATGTGTATCCAGCTAGTCTAGTATTAAATTACCGCTGATTAGGCAGCAAATGTCATAGGTAATATTGCCTACCTTTGAAACTATGCGATCGGAAAATTACACTTTTTATCACCCACCATTGGCCGATCGGCAAAATGTTAGCAGTACACTTACTTACCAGGGAAAATATTGTAATGGGGAAACAATGTAAACTACACGAATGTTGACTCCGTATCAATATGGTCAAATTACACAACGAAGCATCGGTGGGAAATTGATAGGGGCCCTATAATATACGGATAAATTGATGATGCTTTTATTTTATTGTTAGTCCATGGTACTGTATATATTGATGTCATCCATCTAATCCATGGCTATTATTTCAGGGGAAGATTTTCATCTTTAAATTGTATGAAATGATTATTTTATAATTTTTCCATAGACTTACCATAGTGATGTATTTCACGAATAATGGATCATGCCAATATCGAAACATGGTCGCCAAATGCATGAATGCCTCACCGTGACTTTTAACACAGACATACATAGTCGGTTATCTCGGGCCATATGGCTATCCCATTTACACGTCCGACCGGGGATCGAACTTGTGACACAGTGATTAATACAAGTTACTTAACTACTCTACAGGATACACCACAATTCAGTTTTCTAAGCAAGTAACGTAACATTAACCAAATAGAAGACAGGATATGGCGCAATTATGGTGACGGTTGTCAAATTAATAAATGACGAGCTTTAAATATTAAGACATTACCGATTTAGAGGCCTACTATACATGTAAACAGGTGTGCTGCATCTGGTGGTTAACAGGATGTCCTATCGTATGTTGACTCAGCTGAGTAAATCACCGGAAACAGAAGGTTCCACACTTAGTAAATGTAATGATTTCACTGATGTAACCGCGCCCTCCACCATTACCATATGGATACTTTGGTGGATGGTCATGAACAAGTTTCGTTTATGAACACATATGTTAACAATGTGACTATGCATGTGTGCTCCCAAATTATATCTATGGGAGGTTGAAAATATTAAGCCATGATCTACACGTTGTTCTTTAAGTCATGGTAAAATTTTAAATTATCCATCAGCAATCTGTATTAAAAGTTGCACCAATTTGCATTTCAGCACTGTTAATTGAGTCCTACCAATGACTTTAAAATGCTACGATTGATGTTCATCGTAATGGATTGAGCATGGTCAACAACCCAGTGATCCTCGACTAGGAAAAATCGGAGGACGGCGCTATATTAAGCCGGAAGGTTAGGAATCAGCCTTATTTAAACACAATCAGTAATCAGTAATCATTACCAAAAACACAGTTTTTACCATCTCTCTCTCTGTACCCCATGAATCCCCATAGAGCAGTAGAGGGATGAGGAAGAAAATACTAACTGGCAGCCGCATCATTGGCCAAAGCTCTCCACCTCCCTCTACCCGTAGCCACGACCCTCCAATCTATATCACCCACAGCCCTCTCCACATAGTCCGTCCATCTCAAATGAGGTCTATACCCCTATCCCTTCTACCGACCTCCGCATGTGACATCGCCATTTTCGGGAGTCGCCCTTCATCCATGCACTCTACATGTCCAGCCCACCTCATGCGCCCCATTATCACCCTCTATAATACTCATATTCATATTAATATCCTCTCGAATATCCTCCAATCGTCCCCTGTCTACCCGGTGAACCCCCGCAATCTTCCTCACCCAATTATCTTCGCAAATTTGGAGTCTCTGTTGTTGAGCCCCTGATAAGGTCACTGTCTCGAAACTATGATACAGGCCAGGGATACCACATGTACCCAATACATTCCCTTTTAATTTCTTAGAAATGTGTCTATCTGACATAACCCCTCTATTTTTCCAGGCCAGAGCCCCCGACTGAATCCTATATTACGCACCTTCCAATCAGACCACCCATCTCCAAAAATCATTCCCCCCAGATACGCAAAACTATCCCTCTACTTAATACCTTTGTCGGCAAAGGTTATACACCATTCCTGTCATTGCATGCCCATATATAAAACCTCTGTCATATCTAGGCTCATACGCAATCCATGCCTCTCAAATAAATCTTTCCATTCTACCAGCACCTCCTGTAACTCCTGGTAACTATCCATAACTACTGCTAGATCATCAGCATATAACAGCTTTTTCAGTACATTCTTTGTACTGACTTTCCTGCTATTCACTTCCATTATCATAATAAAAAGAAGTGGACGAAAGGCACTATCCTGCCTAAGCCCAACAGTAACCCCAAACTATTCTGACATCACCGAACCAACCAACCCTATCCCCTGTACCTTCATAAAGGCCCTCCACCGTCCTAACTTCTGATTCCGGAACATCCATCCACCTTAACGTAGACATAACTAATAACATAGGAACCGTATCATAGGCCTTCTCCAAATAAAAATAACAACAATGCCATACTCCCTTTCACTTCCATTTATTTTCCACCAGATGCCTAAGTGAGAACAGCCCATCGCATGTTCCTCTCCCCTTGCGAAAACCCCGTTGTTCCTTCCCGATATCAGTCTCAACTCTAGCCCTAATTCTTCTATCCAAAATCCTTTCCAAAAGCTTAAATATCTGTCATAACAGTGTGATATCCCGTTATTTTCTGGATCATGGACATCACGCTTTTGGTTCTAAATAGGCACAATCAGGCCAGTCCGCCGTTCCATTAGGGTATTCCCCTCTCTCAAAGACACATTGAGCAGTCTATTAAGCTACTTCAATCCCATGTCCCCTGTAATAATATACATTTTCACCCTCGTTTCATCCAAACCCAGGGCTTTATCACTCTTCGTCCATCTCAGAGCCCAGTCCACTTCAAAGTCCGAGATCTCAAGAACATCAACCTTACCCCTCACTGCGCTGGGTAAATCCAGATCAGCACCTCCTCCCTGATTATACATCTCTCTAAACTAGTTCTCCCATACCCTAATAACCTTATATTTGTCAGTGACTAGCCTCCCATCCGGATCCTTAACAACTATGCCTCCCTTAACATGTACTCCCTTTTCCTGCCTGTCCTGTGCCTGTCCTTCGTATATCACATCTGGCTTTTCTTCCACGAGTCCCCTTCTTGCCCGAGGTCCTTTCACAAAGTTCCTCTGCCCCACCCACAAAAGCAAGGCTAAAGATTCCCCTCTCTTCCTCTACCCCGCATACCTGCTCATGTAGCTCCGCAAAGAAATACGACACCCTATCATTATATACTTCAGCCACCCTCCCCTTGCATAACCACCATTTTAATCACTTTTTGGCCCACTTCCCTCACTATATTACGCTTCTGTAGCCGCAAAGCAAAAACGAGATGTTTATGCTGCGTGGTAACATGCTCACCGGCTAAAACTGTACAGTCACAATTTCCCCCTCCTAACTACCAACAAGTTCAACTCCATCTTGTACAACCCACTCCTATACAATATTTTGTAACTAGCTCTCTTTTTAAAGAAAGAACCGGTCACCGCCATGCCATTGCGGATGCATAACTCTACCAACTCGCTGCCCTCTCGGTTCCTTGTACTCATCCGTAATTCCCTACATACTCCTCTGACTCCAACATGTGCATTAAAGTCCCCCGCTACGCACACCATTGTACCCTCCTCCACATAACCGTTCATCCTCTCCAGCGCATCCCGAAAGGAAATCGTATCGACTTCCACACTCCATGTTTAGGGGACCGTATACAGACGTAATACAGACGTAATACCCACATCAGAATAATTCTCGCTTCTCACCTCTCTACCCTCAAACTTACTTATCATTCCCCACTGAAACTATAATACCCACCCCATTACTCTTTCTGTCTCCCTGCATGAAATACTTTTATATTAAAGAAATACAACCCCCCTGAATGAAAAACAGAGTCGTACATGGTGATAAGATAAATAATAAATGTTCAACTAAATTAACACAACATGGCATTACAAAAGCTTCAAACTGAAAATTTGGGCCACCAATTCGTATTTAGTTCACATTCATTTGCATAGTGAGAGGTGATGGGACAATGTGTACGGTAGTCGGGTTACTCAGGTATAGTCGAGATTCAGTCAAGATTTCAGAGGTAATCCGCCAATATTTGTATAGGCCAACTCCACAGAAAATTCATAGTCAAAAGTAACGTATTGACAGTGGAAATATGACCTAAAAGTGCAATTTCTTGCCATTCGGTACGTTTTTATTCGCATTTTTCTTCTACGTGGTTCTCACCATTCCGGGTTGGCACGTTTGCTTAGATGCTAAAATTAGGTATCCATTAGATATGCTCCCACTTATAAAATGTGTGGCCATCTCAAACTCCCCATAGAGCCTTCACGCCTGTCGAGTTCTCAGTTCGAAATTCGCCCGAATTCCCCCCCCCCCTCTTACACATGCATCCACCGATGTATGCTACGATTTATTTTTCTATTAGATATTGTATACGGGTAAATTATTATTCCAGGCATACCAGGAAGCGTGATTTTATTTATTGTACAGATAAGGCAGATTCGATTCATTGACCAATCATATACCGTTGGAAATCGGCCATGCTCACCATTATTGAAACCCATTTTCTGTTACATTTTTCTACATTTTGAATTCTGATTATGAAAGACCGACAACGATTCCTTGTTATGTAAGAAGACAAAAATATCTTTAATGCATGATCCTACATAGTCTTGTTTTTTAATCGATTGGGGACTTTGTTTTTTCGAAAATTGTCGGCTAGCTTATCTATTTTGTGATTATACCTTATCAATACTAGGAATTAAATTAGGCATAGCGGAACGAATGCAATAGGTCAACTCTCTACTCAAATGGCCGTTCGTAGGCATAGACACACCCTTACAAAACGGGTATTAAGTCGGCAATTTTTATTTCGAGATAATGGAATATTTGATAAAAATTATGTAATTTTTGTCAA
>JAODAI010192298.1:0-10640 GCA_027575025.1 Scotoplanes globosa | reverse complement strand
TGAACGCTATAACTCAACTCATGACCATCCATGATCACATCTGATATCGTAGTGTACCTCTGAACGCTATAACTCAACTCATGACCATCCATGATCACATCTGATATCGTAGTGTACCTCTGAACGCTATAACTCAATACATGAGTCCAGTTCAGTAGTATACATTTACATAAACATTCTGTGACGTCATTTCACTGCATATATATAAGTACAGTGCTCCCTTGCATCTGAAAATAACCATTGCTGATTGGCTGTATACGGTCTGTGAGATGTTGATTGGCGACGTTTATCACCCGTTTTCTGCTATGCGAGGCAGAAGTACGGTTGTTGTGTCGGCTACTGATCATTTTGACATTTTTATTGTAAAGTGAAAGATTGGACCGCTAACATAATAGTATTAAGTTACCAAAACGGGTTTCTTAATTGCAGATATTCCTTTAGGGGTCACTTCAAAACTCACTACAGTGGAAGGTCGTTGAAGATATTAATACATCAAGGCAGCAGTTACTGTGCACTGAACCGTGACGCATTTAGTATCTTCCACGACCTTCCATTGTGATGAGTTTTGAAGTGAACACTTAAGCACGGCATATATTTTGTACAATGCCGATCATACCCAATCATCTACGTCACATAATTGTTATAATAATGCAACTTCAGGTACGCATTGTCAATCGTCCGGTGTCCGCTTCCAACAGTGCAGATTTTTACAGCAGATATGTAGTTACTTTATATATGTATTTGTGCCAAAGTTCTCCATAATGGACCTATTTTAATGATTAATTGTAGTTATATTTTTCGGTTTCTATTTTCAGTGGCTACGATCGATGCCCACAGCTAACAACATGTCAAAGTTTGGCCACAACAAAGCGTTTGGAGAATGTCCGTACTGCGGCACACAGACAACTGTTCAGAAACCAGACTAAACACTGCTGCTACGGTAGTCACTGTATTATGCTCTAAACCAATGTGCAATGGGGTCAATGGAATGTATCGAGATACTGTTAATAGAGCTGTCCAGACAGCTGTGTTAATAGAGCTGTCCAGACTAAACACTGCTGCTACGACAGTCACTGTATTATGCTCTAAACCTGTGCAATGGGGTCAATGGAATGTATCGAGATATTGATAATAGAGCTGTAATGCTGTTAACAGAATCGAATTCAGAACATAATCAATGTTAAAGCTGCCATTTCACGGTGCCATGTGACATACTTTATTATTATATTACCTTTATTATTATATTACCTGCGGTGTGATTGGGCGATTCTCATCTGAAGAAACAGGATACATAAACTGTTGGTCACGTGGTTGGAATATTGATTATGTTTCCTGGCTCTTTTCACTGGTATATTAAAGGCTTTCCACTAGAATATAAATATCATCACTCCGTATTCGAACTCCTGACATTTCGATCACGATTCCCACACTCTATCCACTGAGCTAACATGATTCGGTCTCATCCAGGAAATCAAAAGTGGTTTCATGTATAAATACTTTTCTGGTCAATCTCCAGAATACTGATAATTATTGCTTATCTATCCAGCCAGCTTTGTGTGCATAGCACCGATTTGGGGCACTTTTAATAGCTTTGGATCGAGATGCTGTTATAGCACGATTCTGTTAACACAATGAAAATGTTGGACAATCGAATCGAGTGACTAAATTGAGATATTGAGATGATGCCGAATAGTATGCTGTAACAGAATCAATATAGGATGCTATTAACATAATCGAGATGCGGCGGTTGTAATCTATATGATGATATGTGACACACTGGATACAAAATACTCCATATACTATATATATATATATATGTGACCCATCAACCCAAATGCGTTTTAAGGCTGGTAGTTCAACATATAAATAAAATATGACTTTCTGCGTTAAAATTTCAACCAAATATGTTTTATTGAAATATAATACCACAATTATAAACATGAGAAAAACTGTAAATTATATTTTGAAGATTATTCCACTTTTTGTCAATTTTAATGACTTTAATATTTGCTGACAAATGCCTACTGTTGGGGTGATGATGGGTCACACATATCGAAACACTGCATACTATTTCCACGTGCCATCACTCCGATAGTGATGGACAAGTTCTCAGGAAGTGACAAGAAATAAAAAATACTATGAAATTACTTATGTTCCTTTGTTTATGTTCCTTATTTCAATTTTGTATTATTACACCACACATTGACCACACCATTGCTCGAGGGCTGAGAGAGCAATGGTGCGGTCAATGTGTGGTGTAAAACTGACGGATAAAAGGAAGACCGATGATTTTATGGAAATGCTTGGGCTGGAGGAATCTTTGGAGCGGCTGGAAAATGCGAATGGAGTACGGTGGTATATGGGCATGTTTTGAGGAAGGATGAGTTCCATCCACTGAGAAAGGCGTTGGATTTCAAGGTGGATGGACGAAGGGGACGAGGTCGACCAAACCGGTGTGTAAGGGCGATTGCTGCAAGAGTAAGATGATTCCGGCCACCTCCGAACAAAACTATCATATTAACCTCTCCTCTGATCATACAATAACCTTCGGGACATGTCGACTACTTTAGTGTTCTGTGCATGGTCAAAAAGCCAATGATGGCACTATTAAGCCACAAGATTACAAATGAGCTGTTGTTTTTTGGCAGCCACAGTCATAATATAGTCACCCCAGGGCTCGAAATAACCGGAGGCACCGAAGACCATTTTGCCTCCGTGCCTTTCACTTTGGCCTTGATGCCCTCCAAAATAATTGTTCACCGAAGGCCAAGCTTTGACTTTCTGTGCTATGAGGTGCCCCATTCATGGTTACTGACTGCCCTGGCCATTTTGGCCTTGCCCCTTTCAATTCGTATTTCGAGCCCCAATACTTTATTATTTGTCAATGTCAAGATTGTCATCACTTTGGATCCTAACCTATCAAGAAATTTATGCGGTCGGCTTGAGTTGATATTCGGTACAGGGCGGCTCTACACGTCAGTTATTAATGAGTGGGCGGGGACCTTCATTCAAAAAATATATTTGGTAAATATATTTGGTAATAGGTACTGGGATATGTATATATAACTCGGGGAATAAGCCTATTGTTTTTGGAGGTAATACATTCATATAAATTAATAGGCGGTAATATGGTGTAAGTAAATATCAAATTATCAATTAGCTACATACACGTGTATACAATAAGACAAATTTCACAAAGGATTTGATTTTCTACTTTAATAATACATTTATTTTATCATACAATATCAAAAACTGGCATCAATAACACAAGTAGAAAACATCGGAAACCGGATACCTGTATTGTAATTGAATTGTGTTCAACAAGGATCTGTGATTGATTTATTAATTCATTAGAATGTACAGGTGAGAGAGATTGATTGGGTTTCCTAAAGCCTCGGATATACCAGTTAGAGCCACTACTGACCAAATAACCGGTCAGATATATAATCAAATCTATCTTTGCCGGAGTCATGCAGACCTTGAAACTGATAGTACCACAGGAGTATGAAAATATCCGATGGCAGTAGCCTACTGACGTCCAGAAAGACCACAGTATCCCACATGGTCTTTATTTGTGTCAATACACACATGAGAGGTTTATGCGTCGATCATAATATAACAGAAACTGATAGTACCACAGGATATGCAAATGTGAAAATCTATCTTCTTGATTTTTAATGTTTATAAGTCGATCATAATATAAGATAGAACCTTGAAACGCATCTATTCTGTGCACAGATTTTTGAAATATGTTTTTTCAAAAAGTAAGATATATTTTCAAATTTGGGGGTTCTACCTTATCTTGCACGCAATCACTGGGAAGCATGTAATGCCATCCATGGAAGGGTCACTTTGGTTATACTTGAATCTACTTTGGAATGTAACTGTGGATCCAATAATTGAAAAATTAGTTCTGCATTGGTAACCAATTTTGATTGAAGAAGCAATTTCCCAGAGGCTAATTGCTTGGCCAGCCAGCCAGAGTTTCACATTTATAATGTAAATAGCCATTGATCGATTGATTTTTTTGATTCATGGACCTTTTTAACGACAGGGTTTATAATCCATCCAAAGCCTTTGATATATCAGGTAGAGCCAGTGAAATATAGTCATTGTTACACCATATTCAAACTCCTGACCTTGCGGTCACAAGTTCAACACTGTGTAGTCACTCTATACTTGCAGCAAGGGAATGTAAATAGATTAATTGATTTTTTGGATATATTGATTAGAGTCACTGGAATGTGTATAATAGCGTCTTCCCTTTTAACTGAAATGCTATGAAAATCAACGTTAATTGGTTACAACTATGTAAGTGATACTGTACAAAACTATGTAAGTGAGAACATCAATGAAAGAATCTATATTTAAGGCAGAACATTTATTTTTATAAAACGATAATAAAATTGATCTAAAGTATTTTTAAGAAAGTGTGACTATCATACAATATCATTTAATTCATGTTCACAATGCGATGCCAGGAGTCCCTGTCCATCATCAGCCCTGAAAGGTCCTCGATTACTTGGTTGGTGTCAAGTGAATTAAGTAAAATTTAGGAAAATTACAAAAATAATGTTACTGATTGAAACCAAATCTATTTCATTTTATTTGTTCTAAAATTTATATTATCCAGAATCTTTATTTGTTTACAGTATCTGGTCATCAGTTGGGACAAGATTTTCTAAATAGATTATTTTTCTGTCTCTTGGTAACAAAAAAAAATTAATAAAAGAGTATTATCCTTAGCATTATCCTAAAGTTGCAAATCAAAATATTGAATTTGAAATTAACTAGGCTTACTCTCCCTTCTTTATAACACGTCAATGTTCTACGAGCCACCCAAACCTTTCATTGATGAGCCACTTAAAGCATTTGACGTACCACTGTCAGCCAGTGGAATATATGCAGTCCCCTTGTGGCCATGTTAATCAACGATCATTGCAGGAACAGCCAGTGGATCAATCCGAGCAACAATTGACATGGCAGCTTCCACTCAATGAGTAAAACAAGAAACGTACAAAGTGCATGGTGATTTCTTGTCTTAATTTTGGGGGCCTCATCTGTACATTGTAAAATACCCTAACCTATCGGTATTTTATGACTAAAGCCCCGGCCACTCACTAATTAATATACAAGCCTCCGAGGTATCATCATGAAAATCAATAGTCTTCCTAAACGCCTGTAAAGCAGCCCTGTACATATCAACTCAATATTGTATGCACAAGCCAAGATTTTCGTAATTAGCAACGCCCACATATACATGGGATCGCCACCGAAAACAGATAAGCTTCTTCCCTGTGCTGAAGAATATCATTTTGGACAAATCTAACAAATTTGGGAGGGCTTCCTCTGTACATTGTAAATTAGCCTAGCCTCTAGCCTATCAATATATTACGAATAAAACCCCACCCACTCATTAATATGCGAGGTATCATCGTCAAAATCAGGCTTCCTAACCGACCTGCAGGGCATTCATGTATCAAATATCAACTGATTTTTGCAATAAGCAAAGCCCACTCATTAATATGCAAGGAGGTATCATCGTCAAAATCAATAGGCTTCGTAACCGACCTGCAGGGCATCCCTGTATCAAATATTAAATTAATCCGAAAAATAAATAAAAAATTGTACCATCATATTTACAAAGGGCCTGATGAGAAACCTGATTTAACCTGATTTAACGTCTATTAGGTACTATTATATTTTATGGACGACTCGACTGGGTTTCTTGACCCTGATCAACGGCAGGATTATATGAGCCACCCAAAGCCTGAACAAATAAAAAGAATGACCATCCGGGACAACTCCTTACTTTTTTCGAAAAGATAGCCAGACTAGAATACCGAGATAGTCCCGGGACCGCCATTTAACGTCCTCATCTGATGGACGCCCCTCACCAGTTTTAGCATATGGACCAACATAGTTATCCGGGGTGTGGCCGTGTGGGATCCTGGTGAGAGTTGAGTGATTGTGGAAGACCAGCTGTAGCAATCCAACCACTAGTAAGAGCCACTAGAATATAATGATTATCACAGCGTAGCAAGAGTGTGGTGAATCCGGCCACCCACGTAACGGGGAACAACCCGAATCAAAACTGGATAGATGATGATTCACACCCCTGGAATATAATGATTATCAGAAATCCCATCCATTGACCTAACTGATCAGACAAAAGACACCCAAAATCCACCCAATTTGTTTATATACTATACCTGTATGATCAGTAAAGTTCAACCGAAATGAACATTTTGTGCCGATCTGATGTCCGATATATATTGGCAAGACATTGCCGATGTCCGAACCAATGTTTTTTTAGGGGAAAATAGTAATTCAGTACAAAACTGCCACCCCATGCTAGAAGAACGATATACACCCTCTACAGGAGTGTAGCCTATTTACAGCTTAACTTGTCTGGGTAAATTAATTTGTACACTTTAGCTTTAAAGATTGGATTTCTAATTGGATGATCGGTTGAGCCATAGTGATAAGCACCGCGTATTCAAAGAACCCCTGACAATGCGATCACAAGACCCACGCTCCATCCACTCAGCAAACCACGTAATTAAACATTAACCCGTGTCATCTTAGCATTTTCTACGGACAACCCTTACAAAGACTTCCAAATTGAAATCACATATTTGATAAGCTGCGCAGACCCATCTAAACCTTTATTATGATTGACATGGATCAATGATTCACAAATTGACATGGATCAATTTGACAAATGATGGATTTTTAGGGCTGTGCGTGTTTCAATCTTTCGTCACCTGAAACTTGCCCAATTGTGTCACCGTGAATGGATGGAATGAGTTCTCTAGCCAGACATCCAAATTCCAAATGTTGTACATCATTTAAACAGGATCAGAATCGATAGTTGGTATTATCTGTAATATTTTGAGCACCAATACCTTGGTTGGTCTACACTACAGTATATCTTTCTTAATTTGGTTCTGATTCAGAGCTCTCAGTTATGAAGGCAGGCGTCAATCGTAATCTTCACCCCACCCCCTCAAGGGTTGAAGTTAATCCAACAACAATATACGTATATGACTTTGCATACGGTTCACTCTATATATGACGATTATTATTTCAAGATTCACCACAAACTCAGTTACAGATTCACAATGCATCCATTTTTGCCAGACCTGTGCAGATTGGACGTCTAATCTTGACCTAGGCTTGATTGAGGTGAGTATGGTGAAGCTTCCCACATCGACGCCTGCATTAATGCGCCCGTAATACAACATTATGCCATCAAAGAGTTTACAGCAGAATATGTCTTATAATCATTGATTGATTAATTGATCAATGTGTCAGGCTAGCCTTTTTGTGACACTACACTCTTTCAAGAGCAGGTTAATATTACCTAGAGGCACTGGAGTCTAGCAACCAAGGTACGTAGACCCATATAACCACCCGAAACCACCAAAAAGCCCGTTAGAGTCACTGGAGTAACTAACACCATCCAATATGCTCACTGTATTGAGATACTTACTGCAGAAACTCAATGCTGTCACATGACAACAGGAGCAACACCAAGGTATAGATCCAATGAAATGCTACATACATCTACCAATTGGTCTGCACCTCTATACTTGATCTGTATTGAGATACTTACTGCAGAAACTCAATGCTGTCACATGACAACAGGAGCAACACCAAGGTATAAATCCAATGAAATGCTACATACATCTACCAATTGGTCTGCACCTCTATACTGGATCTGCAACCTGGAACACAACCACCTGCTAGAGACACCGGATTTAGGATATTATCCCTCAATTACACCCGATACTTGGTCCTTTAAACATCTCCATTTGTCCGGTTTAGGTTGCTCGTTTTTGCACAAATGGATGGTTCCTCGTTCTCCACTCGACCCGCTTGTCCAATACCAACAGCCCCCTCAAATGGGGGAAGGGGCGGGGGGTCAGATTTAACAATGCAATGTTGCAACTGCAATAGGGGTCAGTCAATTCTGTCACTTGGCCACTTTTCTCGTCCGCCGCTTCCCTTTCAGACCCAGGAGACCCGGTGACGTCTGAGTAGCGATGGTCGACTGAATCGGAACGCTGGCTTCAACTGAGACAGAAACACATAGAAATAACACATTTAGAGAGTGGAAATTCAACAAAATATGACTTGTTACATGGTTTCAAATTCCAGCTAGAACTATAATAATAATCGGTCTGGAAGGTTTCTTTAATTTTACGACGCTAAGCGACCACCGAAGTGTGATAAGCAAGGGCTTTTAAATTTATACAACTTGTCAAATTTGATTTAAAAAAAGAAAAAAAAGAAAGTCGTTCGCACCGTGATTGCTCTCAGATGAAAAACCCACACTACTAGGCCCGACCCGGGATTTGAACACTGGATCTACCAGTTGCTGAGATTCATAGCTTCTAGAACGACCAACCTTATCAGCTTGGCCACAGCACTGGTTTAATAGCGCCACATATTTACCCTGAACATCAAAGCGAGAACGGGTACCATGCACCATTTTTTTGTGGTACGACTAGACTTCCATTGGACTCGAACCCATATAAATGCAAAACCTCTGTTCAGTCCCAGACGTACTGACAGGGGCTCTACCATTGCGGCATGCTGGCGCTCTGGTGAAAGGCTTCAAATTCAAGCTAGAGCAACCAGGGAAACTATGTAAGCTTAATTTATGTGAAATATAGTGCCAATATAGTGCCAATTGAGAGCCTGATAAAAATAAATTACGAAACCAGTACGGTAAGACCAAAATAAAAGCTAAACCCAGACCAAGTATATATATCATACATATGGCTACAGGCTATAATATAGCCTCTAACCGTATGACATATTATATCCTTGAATCTATACTGGAGAACTCTGGATTAGTAGTGATATAAAAGCCAATTTATTGTTATTTCTAAACTTCCGGTTTAATAGTGCCGTCCTCTGATTTTTTCCTAGTCGAGGATCACTGGATTGTGAAGCATGCTCCAATCCCTTACGCTGAATACCAAGCGAGGAGGCAACATCAGGCCTCTAAGTTTAAGGAGCGCCATCGCCCTCCTGACAGGCACCGAGGAGCACCCTCTATGGCGCTCCTAAAAATAAAATAATTAGCTTTTCATGCTTTTACCTTATTTTCAGACAGGAGGGTGTGTACTTGACCAAGTCCTAACATGTTTTTACTGTAGAACACTTCCTTTCACATTATTATGTACATTATTAACCGACTAAACTGTGACTATAATATCCATGAGAGCCATTGCTCTCGTAAAACTCTCCAGGAGAGCATTGATATGCTCTCCTGACATTTTTTGTACGTGGAGGCCTGCAACATGTACCATTGTTAAAGTCTTTGGTATGACCCAACGTCTGCCATAAAGCTTACAGAATTTTGACGCAGGCAACACATAGAGGGATCATGGGCAGGCAACGATAAAATCTGTAGAGACGTAATTCACACATTCAGATGTTTCCATAGTTTTGAAAGAGAGGACAATTTAGCTTTCAAAGGACACCATGTACATTATGTTTGACCTTCAACGGTCAAGATTTATAAGGCGCTTCTTACAAGTCCTAATTTAATTTTGTTTTAAATTGTGGGGGTAAAACCTATGTTGCAATACTAATAATGTTGGTCTCAAATCGCAATGTGACGTTGATGATATATATTCAGTTATATTTGGACCTATTGTATTAGAAATATGAACCAGAAAAAATTGTGCGACATGTTCAGGAGAGCGAAATTGCTCTCCCTATATCTCCCAAGAGCTTGATTTACAGCTCTCCGGATATTCTTATACCCGAAAGTCTTGGTACTTGATAATCCCTTTACAGCTGAAATAATCTTCTAAACTGGGATGAAAAGGCAATACATACTAAAATAAATACAAAATAAACCAACTGCGCATTTCAAAATGTCTAGGAACTTAGTAATTGTCACTTGCTTGGAAAAAATTGCAAAATATTTGTTTTATCTTTTCGGAGCATTTAGATGCATGTATTGGAAAATGTTTGCGACTTTACAGCCCTTAGTGGTAGATGGTCATAACAAGACAGATGAGCATGTCATTATTTATAATAACATATAAAATCATTTATTTACAAAACATATAAAATCAGTTTAAATGCCTGCCAAATAGTTTTCCCCATTTAAAGGCATCAAACCAGGCCAGTTCTGGCTTTACAACTTCTTTCGGGTTCGAATCGCAGCGCTGCTGGTGGTTATATTGGGGCATGTTCTTGGGCAAGGTACTTTATCTTGATTGCTTCACTTTACCCACGCGAATAAATGGGTACCTGCGAGGTGATTTGTATTTATGGCGATATACCGTTATGCGGCAGCTCCTATGAGATGCCCCCCAGGATGCACGTTCTGTGTCAGGAATGAACAGTTTGAAGAGTGCCCATTTAATGTGTGGGTTTGACAAGTCACCGCAGACCATGCAGGCTAATAATTTGTGAACGCGCTCTGAGCATGCTTCACAGCATGGAATAGCGCTATGTAGGAGTAGGCTGTGGCGTAGTGGTAAGCGCTACGTCCTTGCACCACTGCGACCCGGGCTCGGTCCCCAGTTGGACGTACAAATGGGATGGCCATGTCTACGACTAGAGGTTTTACTCCGGGCACTCCGGTTTTCCCCTCTACCCCCTTGTCCGTT
>JAODAI010192187.1:0-10641 GCA_027575025.1 Scotoplanes globosa | reverse complement strand
TCCTATGTTAAGCTTTAACTTGTGATTATTCATCCATTGACAAAGATCACGAATACAACACTCCATTTTATCAAAAGAAGATAATATATCACAATCATTAAAGGAGATGTATAATTGCGTATCATCAGCATATTGATGAAAAGATATACCATTCTTACGAATAGTCTCCGCCACCCCTTTAATGTAAAGTGAGAACAATATAGGTCCCAACACTGCACAGAACCTTGTGGTACTCCGTAAATAATTTCCTTCGACTTTGAGTTGTTACTACCATAATATACACTTTACGAACGATTAGTCAAATAAGAAGCAAACCAGGCATGAGCATATAGTATAGGCCGTCTAATATGCGCGTGTGGCACATCATTGAATTTAAGAGTAGTATGCATATATACCCAAGCATAAGGAATGAACAAAGGTCACGTCACGTATACGTTGTGCAAATGATAATATGTAGACCACCACCGTGAAGAAGTTGCATACAAGCTCTCTCTCTACTTCGTATAGCCCTAACAAGGGGTGAGGAAGAAAACACTAACTAACTGCCGCATTATTGGCCAGAGCTCCCCACCTCCCCTTATCCGCATCCATGTCCTTCCAATCATCATCCCAATCCGCCCTCCTAAAATCCCTCTCAATACAGTCCTTCCATCTCAACCGAGGTCTCCCCCTAACCCTTCTGCCAGCTTCCACGTGCGACATTGCCACCTTCAGGAGTCTCTCTCCATCCACACGTTATACATATACAGCCCATATCGTACATCCCTTCCCCTTATCACCCATATTCCCTCCCTGCAAGACTCCTGGTCATCGCAATCTCCTTCCGTATATCACCCAACCTCCTTTTATCCACCCACTTAATACCCGCGATCCTTCTCATCCAATTATGTTCGCATACTTGAAGGCACTGCTGCTGAGCTCCAAATAGAGCCATAGTCGGAAGTTCATAAATACATGCTGGAATAAAACAAGTACCCACAACCTTCCCTTTTAATTTCTTCGAGATGTGCCTATCTGGTATAAGCTCCTCTACATTTATCCTGGTCAGAGTCCTGTACGGACTTCCCCATGATACCGTCCATCTCCAAATATAATTCTCACCAGATAAACAAAAACCTATCACCCTGCTTATTATATCTGGCTGCTAGTGATATACTCAATTCATGTCGCTGCAGACCCACTGGCAAAACCTCCGTCTTATTCAGATGCATGCGTAGCACATGCCTCTCAACTAAATACTTCCATTCTATTGGAGCCTCCCACCCTGCTTGCTTTCTTCAATCAGTGTCAGATCGTCGGCCTATAACATATTTTGAAGTACGTTCCGCTTGGTCCTGACTTTCCTGCTAATCATTTTCATCACCCAATGAAAATAAGAGGACTATGGGCGATACCCTGCATGAGCCCAATATTTACCCCAAACGCTTCTGACATCACCGAACCAAGCAAAATCATACATTTAAAACCTTCAAAAAGACCCTCCACCACCCTGACTTCCGATTCAACTATCCACCTCAACATAGACATAACTAATTCCCTATGTCCAGTATAATAAGCCTCTGCAGATCTTCAAAATACAATACCATACTCCCTTGTCTTTTCCACTAACTGTCAAATTGAGAACAGACCACGACTTGTCCGTCTTCCTCTCCGAAACCCCTGCTGCTCCTCCCCAATATCTGTTTCCACTCTTGACCTAACTCTTCTATCCAAAATCCATTTCAGACCTTCTCCAATAATGTGATACTCAATACTTTCCAGGGTGGTGAGCATCACACGAAGCTGAAGTCAGGATAGTATAGGGCCTCTATGAAGATACACGGGGTATGGTTTGGGTCGGTTCGGGTGTGTCAGAAGATATTTGGTTAATGTTGGGCTTATGCTGGGTAGTACCCCAAATCCACTTGCTTTCATTATGGTAATGTAAGTGATTAGCAGGAAAGTCAGTACGAAGAATGTATTGAATGTTATATGCGGACACTATAGCAGTAGGTATGGATAGTAAACAGGAGTTGCAGGAGGTTCTGGTATAATGGAAGGATTTATTTGAGCGACATGGGTTACGTATAGAGCTGGATAAGACTGTGGATCAGTTGACATGCAGCGACAAGGGTTGGATATAACCCTTGAAGGCAAATATACTAAACAGAGGGATAATTATGCTTATCTGATAATTTCTGAAGATGGGCTGTCGGATGCGGAGGAGCTTTAAAGGATTCAGTTTGTGGCTCTGCCTTGGAGAAGTGTTGAGGGGGTTATGTCAGATAGACATATTTCAAAGAAATGAAGAGGGACATTATTGGATACATGTGTTATTCCGGCATATATTTACGGGCTGGAGACAGTGGCTCTGTCTGATGCACAGTAAAGGCGACTCCTGGTGTGCAAAAATAATTTGATGAAAAGATAGCGGGCGTTAATGATGAGATGGATGCCAGGGTGATATTCGAGGTGAGATTGGGATGACTATGAGTCTTACAGATAGGGTGATAATGGGGCGCATGAGGTGGGCTTGGCATGTTGAACGTATCGAAGGAAGGCGACTGTCGAAAATGGCGATGTCGCACGTGGATGTTGGCAGAAAGGGTGGAGGGATATCTCGTTTCAGATGGAAGTACTGTGTTGAGAGGGATTTTAGGAGAGCTGGTGGGAACGGTGATTGTAGGGATGTCGGGATGTGATTATGGACAGAGGAAGATGGATAGTTTCGGCCAACGATGCAGCTGTCAGTTACTAATTTCAAGAGGTAAATATAGGTAGATCTTAATGGATGCATTAATTTTCTTGTATCACAAACACATTTATTTATTTGTTTTTCACAATGTACATACATTCAGGATTTGACATTATGCATATATAACATACTAATTGTGAAGGAGGTGACCTGAAAATCTGAATAGGCTTGACAAGCAGGCCACTCCCTGTATATAAAGTAAATAAAATAAAATAAAAAGTATAATTAAACTAACATGTAAAAAAATTGAAAGGAATATAAATTAACATACCAACAAAACAAAACAAAACAATACTTTTGTCTTAATACTTATTGAGGTAGTATTTACGAATGTTTCTCTTAAATGAATGAATAGTGAGTTGAGATGTCATATTATAGGGTAAATAATGCATTAAAAATGATTTAATCTTTGGCTCGATTACAGTGGCCGGCTAAACTGGCTCTGCGTTGAGTGATGTCAGATGAGATTGGTGAAATACCAATATAAATGTCAGCCTTGGATTTGTGCTCACGCCATGAAATATTCTGCACCCTCAGTAATAATCGGGTGTAATGATTTTCACTTATATACTAATTTCCCTTTTTTAATATTGTTAAATTAATTCGGTTATTGTCCTATTAAATATGTTTAAAATATCTAATTAGTAATTTACATTGCTTTCTGGAGCTATTTATATATTTAGAAAGCCAACTTCCGGCTTGCATGAAGCACTCCCGGTTTGGACATGCTATTTTAAGAGTTCTTTTTTAACTGGTCTAGTGATTATTTTTTGGATTTTGTTCGCAACCATAATATACAGTAAAGACATATACATATTAAAAAAAATCAATAATTTCACCTTCATAACATGTACAAAATATTTCGATTTCATTCAACCACTTTACGACTTCCCCCCTCATTAAGTCGACCCGGCATCCATGCCAACAGTGTACACATCGAAGGGACACTTTTTAGCACCAGTTTATTATAATGATTTCTTACATGTGTAAATGATGGAGATTAACATGTACTTGAAACATGTCTATTTCATCCGAATATCACGAATGGATATATTTATTTATCTTCTGAATAGATCCATATCAAATGGTAAAAGGTGTTCAATTGAATACTACTAGTTTTAATTTAGACACAATACATTGATGCTAACCGTTGCTCAAGCTACTTTTACAATGCTATATTGTTTATTACAAGCATAATTATTACCATAATTGATACAGTGTATAATTAGTCAGGTCAATATATGGAAAATACCACCCCAACCCCCCTAAAAAAATGCTACAAAAGGTTTTCCAACTGATTCTGTTCAAAGTAGGAACCTCGGAAATTACATTTTTAAGATGGCGTCCAAGATGGCCGCCGAAACCTCTTAATGACCATAACTGCATGTGTAACTACCAACGCAATTTTGTTGATTTCGGTGTCTAATCATAGGCTTTGGGGGACAAGGGACACAATAAGATCATAACAAATGATAGTAGGCCCTGTGAAAGTTTTCTTTTCAGAATGGCGTCCAAGATGGCCGCTGAAACCTGCAAATGATCATAACTATGGAACTATCAACTCAAATTTGTCGATTTTGGTGTCTATCCCTAGGTTTTTTGGGCAAGGAACACAGTAAAATCATAAACAATATGTTAGGCAATATGTGTATCGCAGTGGCTGTATTAAACCAGCACAGTGTTCAATATGATAGGCGCCCGACTTAGCTAGCTGCGTGTGAATATTTCACTTTTGAGAAAACTAATATTTCCATTTGAATAATAATCAGCAGTAATTGTAAAATGTAGGCTTTGTTTGTTTACAGAATTGTTTGGATCGAGACATGGTGTGATCGTATAGATCATATCTCTATACTCAGGGTGATATACTGTTTTAGTTATATTTCCAAGATTACGGAGGACTATTTATCCTCAAAATCAGTCAGTTTATCCATCCTTGTAAATCCGATCATGTCGTATGATACGGACATATATATACTATGTGGCTTAGATTTATGCTACGATGATCGATATTTTGTAGGAAGTCTCCCTCAGTTTTAAAGAGAGGCAACACCTAATTGGCGGGGATGATGCATATCTTGCATCAGGGGAGCCAGCACCATGGGCAGTCGTCAGTCAAATTATTGCCTATGATTAATATGTACTCTGGAGACAAATCATGCATTTTGTCTACATTATACTTTTGTTACAACCTTGCCACGAAGCACAACCTTCCGAATATTGTAACTTTTGACCAGCCCTTGTATTAGAAGGCTGCCGAAATCATCATTGATGCGCCACAAACTAGTCACATGAAAGGCGTTGTTCAGATGCTAGGGTGTTACCATACACTTATCAACTTGCTGGAGGCCATATGAACTGTCATGGAAGGGACCGGTCTCAAAAACATACTTGAGATTGTCTATGGAGGAAATGCAGTTGCGCACATCATGAAAGGAAAATCTGTCCAGAGGACTTTTCTGGGCCATCGTCTTGCTGACAAGTGCCTACATAGCCAGCTTATAACAGAAATGACCTAAGACGATCCCGAGATTCAGACTCTGCTGGATCAGACCGAGGAATTGTACTCATCCCTTTTTAGCGGAGAGACGACGCTAGAAGATGCTGCTTGTTCTGAGGTTTTGATCCAACTCGACATAGTTACAGATAAGAAGAAATCTCAATAGGCACAGACATCAAAGACCAGCTAGTTGTGGCTGAATTATCAGCGTATGGTTGGAATGACAAGAATATTGATCAAGGCGGATCGTACGGGATCTTGGTTGACGCATTTGCAGGCAGTGTCCAATTGTCTAACTGTCTTTGTTGCAGCTGGGCACTTCAATTACCTGCGATCTGCTCGATACTACCTGCAGCAAATGAGCAACCTGGAGGAAAAGCGCACATACGTTTATCGAAAATTCCTTTATGTTTTTCACGTTGTCCATAGGAGCAATTAGTGCTGGGCATGGATTAGTAGTGATCTTGTCATTGAACAAACATTGATGGGGTCTGGTGGTCTAACTCGCGTTAGTGGGATGACCGATGACATGCTAAACCTTTGGAACTTATCTGCACCTGTAACATCCGAGTACAACATTGCAATGCAGGATTTCACAAACCTAGCTAGCCTATACCACAAGTCCGCAACACAAAGACTCAACTGAGGCGCGCATCAAAATAGATACATCTGATCACGAGAAAATTATGATAATTCTCGCAGACTGCTCACCCTTCACATCTGATCATACTCTGAGAAACCTTGTTAACGGGATAGTAGCTGCACCAGATGTTAATGTACATGACTTTGAATCGGTTGGGAACAAGATCATTGAAGATATAATTGGAAAGTCAGCATTTACTTACAAATTCAAGCGGAAAAACAAAGCCAAAACCCTTGGGAATATCTCTGCTGTGAAGATTGCTCCTGATCGTACCATTGATCATGCCCTTCTGTTCCAGCGTTTCCTTGTGGTGTCGAGGTCAGGAGATGTTTCCTTGAAGATGTTTTGACGTATGAACTAAGCCCATACCCTCCAGACCTCTTTGAGACCAGGAGCATTCTTCGACAAACCTCAGCTTTCTCAGGCAATTCGAGACTATGCTGCGGACTTATCAAGTGAGGCTGTGATGAACTCTATTCCTAAAACAGATTAGTACGTGCTCGATGGTGGTTCTTTGCTCCATCGCTTACCGTGGAAGAAAGGCGACTCATATAATACCATAGCTGAGTCCTATGCAGACTTTACTGTGAGACATCATGGACAGGCGACAGTAGTGTTCGATGGCTATGGTGAAGGTCCCTCCATAAAAGACAACACACATCAGGGACGGAGAAAAAACTGAACCCAATGTTAGTTTCACTGCAGAAACACAGTTTTCATGCAAGAGGGAGGACTTTTTGTCCCGAGACAAAAACAAGGTAGACATCATTGCTCTCATTAGCACAGCACCAACGAAAAGAGGATGCCATGTAATTCAGTCACAAGAGGATGCAGACGTTGATATCGTTAAGGCAACTGATGAAAGGTCCCGTCATTGCACAACAACGTTGGTCGGCGAGGATACAGATTTGCTGATCTTGCTCTTCCATTACCCCAAAACAGACAATGAGATCATATATTGACACAAACAAACAGTCAAAAGAATTCAATGTATAACATTAACATGTTGAAAGAAACTTTAGGAGACGATGCGTGCAATGGGTTGCTCTTTGTACATGCCTACTCAGGTTGTGATTCAACATCAAGGATTTACGGCATCGGAAAAAAGTCAGGCTTCCGGAAATGAGTGAAATCTGATCCTGTAATGAAGTCCTGTGCTAGTGCATTCATCCTTCAAAACAAATCTCAAGAGGACATATCAGATCTTGGCAAAGACGTGATGGTTGATATATTTGGTGGCAGGTATAATGATACGCTATCATCACTTCGCCATACTATTTTCTTTAAGAAAGTGGCCACTGCTCAAGCATTTGTCACTCCTGAACGGCTACCACTAACACCACCTGCAACAAGATTCCATAGCCAACGTGTGTACTTTCAATTCATGGTATGGATGGGTATGGCAAATGAAATGAACCCAATTGAATGGGGATGGATACATGGAAATGATCAGTTAATTCTAATTATGACCCCAAACAATGCTGCGCCTGATGGACTCTGGAAAAGTATCCATTGCAACTATTCGGGGTGCAAATCCTGTCCATGCAGCTGTATGCGCACTGCTGCATGTGGCACTTGCCAAACTGAAAACTGTGACAATCCAAACAACACCCAAGAGGTCGATATTGATGACGAGGATGACACTCAAAACTGAACACCCTGAAACTTATTATATGGAAAAAGGTAATTGTGCATTCGGTGATAGTCGACAGAAAAGTTGTCTTAATGTGTTCTTTGCCACCAAAAACCTAGTGATAAACACCAACATCATCAAATTTGAGTTGTTAGTTACATAGGTATGATAATTTGTAGATTTCGGCATCTTGAAAGAAAAAAACTTTCCCAGGAGCCTACGTATTTTTTGCGATCTTATTGTCTCCCTTGCCCCCCAAAACCTAGACATAGGCAACAAAAACAACAAATTTGAGTTGATAGTTCCATCGTTATCATCATTTACAGGTTTCGGCGGCCATCTTGGACGCCATCTTGAAAAAAAGTAATTTCCGAGGGTCCTACTTTGGTAAACTTTTAGTATGCTAAAAAGTACACTAAAATCTACCAGAATCAGTTGAATAACCTGACTATATTAAAATACGAGACTTACACTGGCTGGTTGATGATTTTGCTTCCGCAACATCCTTACAACTATTTTCGCCAAACGGATAGAAGATCTTTGAGACTGACGGAGAGCTTCTCTAGTCTCATCTAACTCATGCTGAAGTGATGCCTGGTGGACCGATTGCGTTGGGTTCATTAGTGGTGTACCTGCTAGGCGTGTTTGTTAGATGAAATAAAAATACCTAAATAATTAGTCAAAATATGATTGCTATTTTTACCAATAATGTCCCACTATACGGTTCAATGATTGTTTCTTTCACAGATTAAATACTTTTACGGACTACATAATTTGACTATTAACACATTTTGACGGCATAGACTGGACGAAAATAGTGTCTGGCCATCACTCTACATATTTATTTTTGGTTGGCTATGTATAATAATGGCATACACCATAGCTGCTAGGCTAGGCCTAGCCTAGGTCAGACCTATATATTGAAATTGAAATTAGTTTTCAAATTTAGTTTAGGCCTAGCCTAGGCCTGTGCCACGTTTCTCTCAATTCTCACCATAAATAATAATTTTCACTAAGAATAGCCTGCAGTAGATCTAGGCTAAATCGTTCACAACATTCATTTGGTAGATTTTTAAAAAGAAATCGAATCAAAAAGTGAAAAGCAAATTAATTCTGAATAAAACCCGGGACCTGAGAATATTTTTTTTAAGAGTGACGTTATATTTTTGTTTCCTAATTTAGTAAAGGCTTACATTTTGCAGCTTTTAATTATTTCATATATGTTCCCTAACACGACTTAAACAGATAGTGAGATACATAAACACATTTCAACATATTTTGATGTATATGGGCCTATATGCTAGTCAAGTATTTTCGAAAATGACCATCAAAACTACAAAACAAGTGGTCATTTTATGCATCTCTGATTGAGTGAAACTGTGAAACCCGGTATGTCTAAATATAAACGCAATAGCCCAGTGGATGATTGAGGTACGTGTCTATTCCCAGCTCCGCTGCTGGTTATCTCTGTGGTGTCACAAATCAGATATATATATATATATATATATCAGAGATAATCTAGAACTTAGTTATGCAAGGTACATATATAATTAACAGACAGCACAACAGCGTAATTATTGCTTGTAGGCTATATCCTACCCTCAGTATGTGAATTTAGAACATATATATATATATATATACCTACCACCCGTATTTTAATGTAGATTAGACTTAGCCAGACAAATATTCTGGAGACCTTAACAATGTCTAGGCTTGCGGTCCATACACTCTAAATCTTGTTTTCATTATGGTCATTTTTTTTATTTTCACTGTAAGTGAATTCCAAACTTTAGGACCATTGTTTTTGATAAAATGTAGGCTGCTCGTAAGCTTACAAAAGATGGATGAACTTGGTCTCCTCTGATGGGGTAGTTATGGGGTAGTTATGGGATGGTTGATACACAAAGGATGCGGTTTGATACATATGAATGTTAAAAATATTAAGAGTGTTACACTTTAGAATTATGGTAGGGGGTAGGTGGACAGAAATAAAATCTAGTTTTTTACAGGACAACGCCTCTGTTAGCTTTGCTTTTCCTTCCTAGCTGATGTTGCTTGTGATTACCCTCAAAGCAGGATTGTGCAGTACGTAAGGTAAATAAATCCCTATTTTAGTCAATATTAGTCAATATGGGAGGCACATGAAAGTTTGTGATCAATCAAATCGCCAAGATATTTAGTATCATTTCCAGAGGGAACAAAGCAAGTTAGCAACTGTGATACCTAAATTTGGAAAGTTAATATTTTTTATTATAATGACAAAACATTATAGAAACCGGCTTATTTTCAATAGTGACATTATTTCTGATTGGTCGAAACAGGTGTTTACCAACATTGCAATACCAATGTATCGCATAAATTGTATAAAACTGGTGAATTCGATGAAATGACACCACATGCAGAACGTCTATTAACTGAAGGAGCTATGAGTATTTAATGGTCGTCTATGGCCGATGAGAACGTCATATAATCCGGAACAGCAGTCTACAACTATGAGCCAATTACAACAACGAGTAGCGTCATCACTGCCGACGTATTCTGACCTTCAACAACTCGCTGTACAATACGCCAATTTTTCACTGAAAGGTGTGCACAATTCGGAATGCTATTCTTCAATCTCGGACCTCTTCGTTGGTTGAGTGTCAGTTCCAAGGTATGAATTGTCGTCATTTGAATGATGCCAATAACGATGAAATCGAATTAATCATCAAACAGTCATTAACTAACGGCTGCTCGCTTGATCCAATGCCAAATATTTTCTAAAAGAGTACATTGGTAAATTTCTTCTTGTGAATACGAATGTTAACAACTCTCTAGCAACTGATAATGTTCCTTGTGCCTACAATTAATTCCTAGCATGAATACACGATTATTTTATTAATTCGATGTACCGTTTTTTGATCAGAGGAGCTGAAAGATCAAGTAGTTAATTAGTAATTATATTTCGTATTTGGCTAGGTTTCTGTTAACGTGGCCTATCGTGTACAGTATACATTACCGAATGTTATATAGCTGATATAAACAGCGCCATTTGATATTGAATTTTCGAGTTGTCTTATTTTCGGTATAGTTTAATTGTTTGTGTGTGTTTGTTAAACATGCATACTGTTATTAATGTACCGAATGAGCTG
>JAODAI010192186.1:0-16505 GCA_027575025.1 Scotoplanes globosa | reverse complement strand
GGGGGGGATGAGAGTGGAAGGTGGTAACCCTAATCCGGAGGACACCTTCCACTCTCATCCCTCCCACTCTCTTACCTCCCTCCACCATTTGTATGCTATTTTCTCTTCTGGGGTTGGATTGCGGATGTATGGTCTGTTGGAATTATTTACGAAAGAGGCAGACTGTGTCACAGTGTCACATCATCTAACAACATATTTACGACTTCACAACATAATTATATTATAGGCAATGCCACACGTTTTATGACAGTTTGCGGTGCATATACTGGAAACCTGTTCCCAAACTTATGTAGTTGTATTGTAAATTAATTTGGAAGGATATCGTTACCATTATACTGTTGTGATAACTTGTGGGCCAAAAATTGGCTAATCCAGTCTGATATGCATTAAGAAACATTATGATGCATTTGAGAATCGAAAGAAATATTATGATGCATTTGAGAATCACAACCAATGTTCAGTTTATGATACCGTTTTGACATGCGGTTATGGTTTACAGAATCGTTACACTTGTCAATTTTTTTGGAACATTTCAAAACTGGTTCCATAATGTTAAAACAATGCAAGTTGTCTGCAAAGTCTACGCATCATTACGACTCGTAACAACTTCATATTGGAACTATTTCCGTGGTGTTTGCAAAATAACAAATTCTACTTCGCATTGTATCGTCGTCGTCAAATTTGCATAAGTAAATTACTATCGGACAAGTGGTCTGCAGATATATTTTGGTCTTCAATCTGTGGATTATAAAATGAACAAATTCTTCCAGCACTTTCTATCAAATAAGTTGCTGGGAGGCAAAGTGGGTCATCCCACCTGTAAGTGAGAAATAAGATACACACATCATATATATCTAATTTTAATAAATAAACAGCTTAATGCATGCCCGTGATCACACTCTTGAAATCATGAGTTGTGCTCTGGCGCCCTCTGTGACAGTTTCGTTGTCATCATCGTTACTTAACAATGCGAGAGGTAATGTCAGTTATCCCACAGTCTAATATTACAGATTAATTAATAATAGCACCAAATAGCACCGCTAGTAGTAAGTCAAGTAGACTAAGTCAAGTAGACTGTCTTACATTTTTTTGTCCTTTTGTGTGCATTTAAGTGTTAGGTAAAACAAATGTTTACAAGTTTGATTATGTCTAAACTGTAAGTTTAATTATAAACAGTAAAAGCATGTTTCTATTCATATTTTCTACAGTTGCTCTAACTGTAATCCTCGTCTACAAACTGTGTTTATTACATGCATAGTAATCACTTTGATATAATACCTGGGATCAATATTTCACAGAAATCTATCTTGCATTTTCTAAGATCTAGTTTGACATTCCGAGTTGCATTTTGACAGATATCAGCTTTCTTAGTTATTACTTAATTACGTAATATGTCTCCTAAATGTAGATATATGAAGAGTTTCATCGCAAAATACGTCATATCCATTTTAATAACTCCTTCATTATATACATGCATATGTGACCCATCATCCCAAAAGTAGGCTTTTGTCTGCAAATATGAAAGTCATCCAAATTGACCACAAATGGGATTAATCATTTAAAAACTATTCTACAGTTTTTCTCATGTTTGTTATTGTGATATCATTAATTACATTTCATTAAAAAAACATGTATGGGTGAAAATAAAATACAGAAAGTCATATTTCAGGGCAACATATATTGCTTAATTTTGTATACAAAGTCCACATTTTGCCAATCATCAGTTAATTTTTATAAACTTTTTCTTTTTCAAAATGCACCCAAAAAGCATGTGCTAAAATCGCCATAATTTTATCATTTTTGTCCGATTTAGAATGAATGAAAAAAATGAATGAATATGTTTCCTGGCCCTTTTCAACGCAGTGGTTATATGAGCCACCCAAAGCGTTCGATATACCAGTTAGAGCCACTGGAATATAATCATCATCACTCCGGATTCGAACTCGTGACCTTACGATCATAAGTCCAACGCTCTATCAACTGAGCTAACCGGTCCGATTTAGGTAAATTATAGGCGACAAAATCTAATTTTTGGTCGCAACAACCCATGACGACCCGGGTTCCTCCCTATTAGGTTTATATGTCAAGGAAGTTCTCTTCAAGGTCATTCCATTGTACAGTTGACAATATAAGTGGTTTATATGGACTGTGAATGTGTTTCTTAACACTGTCAGATATAACACACTGCATACATATCATAATGATATAGAGTCTTGCATGCATAGGACTACAGCGATTGGGCATTCTACACAGTGCAGTGGTACGTGTCCAGACTCCAGTATGGAGCTACCAACTCCATAAAGTATCATTTTTTTCCAGACAAAAAGTATAATTTTTCCCGACAACAAACAACACAGGCAATTATAGAGGCTTTAAAAAGTCCTGTGTGTGAATTTAACGTACTCGGGTTACATTCCCAATAGGCAAGCTGGGGCGCCATGCCTACATTAGGGGTGATGGGTCACATACTTATTGCAATAAATTGAATACATGTCAATAAATATAAAGCACGGTCCTAAATTTCTAAAAAACGGATAATCCTAGAATCTAAATTTCCATATTCAGCCACTACACCAGCTACTTAAACCAGCAGCTAAATAATAAATATTACACATTTCTCTTCTTACAGTAGAAGGCATTCCTTATACCACACATTATATTATACAACTCTTGGGCATATATAGTTGATTTCCACGTTTTTAACAAATCATTACGTTTACGACAAGGTTTTAGATGATACAAATATATACAAATAGGTGAAGTGCAAACTGATAGTGCTTTATCATCAAGATTTAAACCACGAGTACTGCAACCGACACCGACGAATAAATAATAATACATTAAATTCTTTATAAGATCCGAGTTTACGTCCGGCTATAAAAATAATCTCTTTCATAATCTCTATACTACATGTTGAATATCGTTTAGCATTATCTCTCTCAGCGCTGAAAAAACTTACCCAGGACGACTTTGGATATATGAACGTACATCTCCTACTAGCTTCAAACCAGTTCAAATTGAATGTTTTCAAGTTATTCGACATACAAACGGGTATGCCTATTACAAATGAATGAATAGGTTTACTGGCCCTTGTCAACGCAGCGGTTATATGAGCCTAGCAAAGCCTTTGATATACATGTTAGAGCCACTGGAATAACGTCATCAGTCCGGATTCAAACTCCTGACCTTGTGATCATAAGTCCAACGCTCTATCAACTGAGCTAATCGGTCAGACATAGTTGGACTTCGGCATAACTTACGAAAATAGGCTTGGGAAATATGCCGATGGGGAGCTCGTATTCAATATTCCATAACTTGGCATCGTTCACAATGTCTAGAACTCATTTGGTATCGAAATAAAGGTAAAAGTGTCCCAAACGACTCTTTTATACTTTAAACGATACCTAAAAAAACGATACTTAAAAAATGATCATGGCAAGGTTACTAGTCAAAATAATGATTGAAAAGTCTTTGTCACATTATCACATAACAGCTGTTTTGGTGAAAATAGATGGCACTCGGCACGTACACACTGCAGAAAAAAAGGTTGATTTGAAAAGGTTAAACACCAAAGTGCAGAATACATATAAACCCTTCACACATTTATCTGATATGGAAAAATTACTGCTGCTCCCAACATATTGAAAACTAAAAAAATTGAAAAGCGCACCGGCCTTCCAAATTAGAAAGCAGGGAAGACTGTCATAGTCATTCTTATTTTGAGTGACAATCACAAAATTTGAAAATACACCCAGGGTTGTGTTTACAGTAGCTTTAGAAAAATGACATTTTCATTCAATTTGACTTAGTGATACTAGGACGTAGGACTCGACGTAGCATATTTTTCTATCTTACGCTGTAAGGTTGCAATTAATTTTTCAGACTTGCACAGGGAATTGAATGTGACGTCATGCTAGTTGTGCCCAAACTCTTGACTATACACCTTTTGTGTGGGACGTCACTCGCTAACAAATGCAGCGTGCAGGTCACTGTAAACATACTTATATTTGCATAATCGTTAGTATAGTGCAGCCGATTGGTTGTAAACAGTGTCGCTGTCTTATTTGCATAATTGTTACATATAGATAATTGCTTAAGGGCACATCAACAGCGAGGTTATATTAGTGCCAGAAGGTTAATTATAATTCAAGTCACAATGTTTAACGATACAAAATAAAAGGAATGACCATCCGGGATAACTCTACTCTTTGCGAAAAGATGGTCAGACTAGATTAACGAGACAGGTAGTCCTGCCTCGGGACTGTCATTTAGCGTCCTCATCCGATAGACGCCCCTCACTAGGTTTAGCCTATGAACCGACATAGTTACCGGGGTGTGGCTACTGCCATAAAGACATCTACTGGGAACCACTGGTGAGAGTTGAGTGATTGTGGAGGACCACTTGGTAATCTATCCAACAAGAGAGATAATTTCCTAACAGCACTTCAATACCGAGGTTATATAGTGCCAGATAGGTTAATTATAAATCAAGTGGATTGCAGTTAACTACTACAATAAGGTACTACCCCTCACACACACCCCAAACACCCTATAGTATAGTGCTGCTGATTGGTTGTAAACAGTGTTGTTGACTTAATCTGTTCCGTTTGTTATTCTTCACCTCCAAACTGGTCCCTGGACATCTGAATATTATATGACGTCAGTGCAGATTCTCTATATGCAGGCGAATGCACATGTTTATCACACGTTCAGCATACATACGGCTAAGTCTTGTCCAAGTCAAGACGGGACGCATCTTAAGTGACGTTGTCGCGAATGTGGCGTACGACCCTTGTGAAATAGCCCACAAAGTCCTGTCTTGCCAAGTTGAGTTCAGAGCGACCAAGTTGCAATTTGTGCTTAGTAAAACCGGCACCTGAGCATATACTCAAAAACAGAAAATCACCGATATGGGAGGGAGAACCACACACTCCTCCCCCTCACATCCCCCACACCCACATTTTTTAATAAACAGTGTACATGATCAGATTGATCGATTTATTAAATTTCACTACACGTTTGGAAGAATTCCCGATATTTTAAAGAAATTCACGGAATATGCCCCAAAATCTGTTTTCCTAATTCTCTCAAAAATGCATTGAGACAATACAATTTGCATCCATTTGATGTAAATCATGCCGTTATCAGTTGCTGGTGACAATGTGTGCCCATCTATGGAACAAATAATAATTTTGATCAGAGTTACAGTAAATTTTGGAAGGCCCTATACAAAATGGATTCAGAACAACACATTTTTCCTCTAAAAAATGGAAAACCACAGAATCCACAAGTACCAGAACGGAATTTGGAAAAATACTATACAATGAGACATGAAAAGAATTATACAAAACATGGACCCTGTTTTATTGCTTTTAAAGGCAACTAGCATCATGAGGACAGGATTCAGAGATCGAGGACGTCCACGGTTGCTGGGGTGTCCACGGTTACCGGGGTGTCCACGGTTGCTGGGGTGTCCACGGTTACTGGGGTGTCCACGCTTTGAAGGTACATAACTGGTGAGAGTTCTCGCTTGCAGGTAAATACAAATGCACTGGTACTGCATTGCACGGCAGATCATCTATGTGCCATCGATGGACAAATGAGTTGTTTTTTGTTTTGTTTTCAAGGATGCATAATTTGAGTCACTTTCTGTGCATCGACAATACAGTCGAGTCACCTTTTGTCTGTCAATAAAAGATAGTTGACCCTCTGGAGATCTAAGAACAAACCCGTTCAATTGACAGGTGTGTGTTGTTCCGTCACATGACACACTGGTGATATCACATGATATTTATGTGTAAATCATGTACATGTGAGTTCCATGTAATGTACACACAATCGTTTGACCTTCAGCGTACGAGATTGGTGAGTGGTTATAAATCCAGTGATCATAGACTTTGTTTTTGTAAATATTTCTAGGACGGTGCTATTGTGCCGCACGGGTACATTTGTGCCGTTTTTAAACAGCAATTCATACACTAATACATTCCTAAGATTCATAATAATTATCATGTTTAATTGCATATTAATGTTGCTTAGTATGTTACAAGGGGTGGGGAGGATACCAATATTTCTTTCTTTATATTACCTATTTATTGTGTTTCTGGTAAAGGGGGTTCTGCTTTGTACAAGCTTTTGCTTTCCCCAGACCTCCTTCCACATTATTGTTACACTATAATGATTATACTGCTATGTCATATAAATGTGGAAAATAATAAACTTGAACTTGAACCAATACAGGCACAAATTAAACTTAAAATGCAAACATAACCTTGGACATGATTACTATAGGGGGATGGGTAACTTACCGAACCAGACCACTGTAACATACGACAATTCAAACATGGAGTACATTGATAATATATCGTTCAAAGAAAATATTGACTGTATGTTATGGTGAAGTACCCGACCATATGACACTGTAACACATGCCAGCGTATCAATAACAATGACCCAATGACATATCCATAAATGCAGCCAATATATATATTTTTTTTAAAGATATACATATTATGCACGATACATTTTCATCTGAACGATCTAATTATATCAGATCAGTATCAGATCAGATATATATCAGATCAGATCAGACGATATCAGATCAGTTAGACAAGGGTGAACACAGGTTTAGACCCATACTAAAGGTCTGATAAATGTGGTTCCAAAGATTACTTTGAAATCCTAAATATATATGTGACCTGCCACCACAATTAAAAGCCGTGCAAAAGTATTTTTTGGGGAACATTGATATTATGTAATGTAATGGATTTATATATTGTATTATCTTTAAGATGGTATATTATTTTCTATGGTTTGGGGTAAGGTGTTGACTGAAAAAATATCTTACAATATGATGAATATTTGTATCTGATAAATTGTGTTTTGAAAGTTATGTCTTAAATGTACAATAAAGAATGTCAATATCAATATTTAGTCATTATATACAATACGAGTATGTGATATCATATCTTAACTTTGACTACATTGGAACCCTAAACATATATACTGATGATCGAACTGTAAAGTGGTAGCTGTATATAATTATGCCCTTTATACATGTTGTTACATCAGATCACCATCAGTATGATAAATCAGCCATATTTCATATATAGGATATTTACAATCTTCACACTAATTATTCATGGACTTACAATAAGCTTCTCGGAAAATGGTATCAACAGCATCCAGACGACCCAGATGAGCAGGACTTTGGGCAACCCCAATGAAGTTAGCTAAGAGTATATGCGATTTAACGCAAGACCGTGACATTACGTACCATGTTAGCGATTTATAAATTGGTAGTATACACAGGTGTACAAGTTGTTCATGAAGGTATGGGTTTCTTGACCGAAATATTATATAGCTAAGGAACAGCACAATCACTTATACCCAATCCGGATGACAATATACGATTCTGACTTGCAAAACATGTTCGACAAGTTTTATGTACATAACCCTATCCCAACATTCGATAGCCTACATATATACTCTGTGAACCAAGTTAACCCTATATTATATGGGCTATTTTGAGCTCTGCTAGTCCGATGGAGGGTGACTTATCTCCCTAACATCTCGGTCATAGTATATCTGAATGACCTCAAAATTCCACACAGCGTGCCGCATTTTGTTGTCCTAGTATGTCAACTTTTGTAATTATGGGCTTATTAAACACGCAATATTAAAAGTTCACATTAATTTAGTAAAATGCCCCCAAATTACGTCAAATCTAGCTTAAAATCTAATGTAATTGTATTGTAATATTGGATAGATATACTATGGAAGGTTTGCATGATATTGGGAATATAGTTCGGTTCTGATGTGTAAATACCAATGGTTTTAATGTTATATTTTAGTATGTTATTATGCATTTCGTTGTTTTTAATGAATTGTGGTATTTTCTAAGTATTATATAGTTTCGCTTCTTATTTATTATATTTTGTTATTTGTTGTTGTATTTTATTGTTTGCGATGAAATGGTTTAAAACAATTTCAGACTTATTAACTGAATATCAATCGATTTACAAATAACAGTACATACTTTGTTCACGTTCACGTATTCACAAATGCACAATTTTAAAACATACCATTTTAAAATGAATGTGACACCCACATTAAATATGTGACGGGAATGGTGTCAAAATCTTCTAAAAACATGAAAGAAAGAGTCATAAGAGAAAACTTTCATAGCCGGAGCGGTTTTGATTCACGAATAAAAAAATGTCGAGGGGGTGGTGGGGCAATATGTGTATCAATCTAACAGTTTTATATACAATATCGATTAATTTGGTTGATTAATTGATAATACAACAACAAGCATCGGCTTTCCCACACGATCACACACAATTACTAAATACAAAAATATAGCCTGGAAGGCATATTTATTTTACGACGATATGAGACCACTAAAGCGGATAAAGTATAAATACTTATACAATTGTACTGCCACGTCGGGTGGTCGTTTAATTTATAAATCTGAAGTCAAATTGGGATATTTTGAATTTGAGACGTCGTTCGTATGGCAAACCGTGATTGCTCTCTGATAAAAACAACATTACTAGACCAGACTCAGGAATCAAACCCTGGATCTCCTAATTGCTGAGCTTCTTAGGTTAAAATGTGGTTGCATTCGAAAGGATCAGCATTCTGATCAAATAAACCACATTATCCAAAATAAAATGAATGACTAAGACAAGTTGATGTAGATGCTGTTGTGATATATGGTGAAGCCTTACTTTATAGGACATCATCGAACGGAATCTCCAACATAATTATGTACATCGCTATATAACAGTTGTCCATAACCATCATGAAGAATGTGATACAGAAAGCCCGAGCATCATACATCAAGTCTCAGCAGAAGCATATTTAATATGTTGAAAGTGATCCCTTTTGAAAACCAACTATAACAAATAGCTGTTGATTCGTTTCATAGGCAAGGGTATTGAAAGGTATGGGTTACAATCCACACTTTGCGATGGAGATGCCGATACATATTACAAAGGAGGTAAATCAGTGTTATGACTGGCGATGAATATAGGCAAGGGTACGTGTATATGACACAGACTGTCTGACCATGATAGTATACCATTGTAATTAGTTAAACATACATATTGATGTCTACTTTTACACAAAAGTTTGTCAGAACAAATTGAAAACATGTGCGAACTGAACCACCCACATAGTTTTATAATACTAATTTAAACTTATAGTAATACTATAACCTCCTCTGAGATTAATAACATCATATATAATACAAAATGAAAAATAATATATATATATCAAAAACTTTCCCATTAGTTAAAATGGAGATGTGTACAAGACATGTGGAGGGTGTAGGACGTAATTATGCGACACTAGTGTTGCATCAGCGTTGACCATTGTAATTGTCTACTACACCCTAAACAAATATAGTCAAATTTTGAACCGTTCTCCGTTTCAATTGATTTTTCTAATCTGAACCATTTACTATTCAGATTCAAACCATATTACCGGTTCATATCGTGATTTAAATCGATTTTGGTTCAGAATATATATGAGCCGTTGATGGATCAAATGATACCCATATTGGCTGCACACAGAAACGCGAAGTACAACATCACAGCTATTGTTCAACAACGACATGTCATTGGATAACATGATGGGATATTACCTCAAAAACTGGTTACACGTTTACGTAATCGTCAAATTAGTCAACTCTTTGGTTAATAGTTATATTCGAACAATTTACCGCTATATTATCAAAAAAGTCGTCTATATTTAGATTGACATCGATCAGGTTCATCTTGGATTTAAGAGTGATAATGGTTACAGTAAGCATCTTATATAATTACACCAACCTGCCACCGGTGGCTACATTAATTTAACAATTAATATCAGGTGGATGGGCATATATACCGGCATATTATACCAAATAATTCCACAAATTGGAAACATACATTATAACATACACTATCCAGTAAGCAAGACGGCCGCGGGGTAGGGTGCTGGGCAACGAAGACTGAAAAATGTATCATCCCTGTTGTTTACAAACTAATTATTTCCTACATTAATGGGTATTTTGAATATCTATGAAGTAGTTTGACCTCTGCCACTCACCTTACGGGGCTTAGTCGGTACATTAATAATACAAGGACTTTTTTAAGTGCAACGTATCATTTTATGACCGGATGCCCTTCCTGACGTCAACCAACGGGTTGAGGAATTATCAACAGGGCTCTAATTATCAACCATAGGATTGTGAATCCAGATAAATCCTGTTGGACCACAGCGGCTATTATACACTATTTGTATTTGCCTGATTTACATTTTTTATGAAATGTATTATTTTGTAATATTAGCCACAAAATGTCTATGTATTGAAAATATTGCAACCAATGTGTTTGTATACAAATATACTGAAGGTAGATTGTGCTGTATGTTAAAATATAATCAATATTAATGTAATGAACACTATTTATATTTATTCACCAACATATAGTCTTCGTAATTTGTGTGCTTTACCCTCGTCTGATTCATATTATGTTATACTTTAAATCAATTACATGATTTCAAGCAGTGCTATTGCGTTATAAATAACGGATTCAATACATTGTGTACATGTGCGCTACTGATTTACATACTTTTCTAAACTGTATTATGTAAGAAAATAATCCAATAGTAATAATATAATGCAAATAATGTGAATCAGGAAACACGTCAATTTGAACCGGCTGATTTCCGGTTCATTTATTTGAACCGGACAACCGGTTTAATTTGAACCGATTCGGTTGCGTGCCCTCGGAACCTCCTTTCGGTTCAAATTTGAACCGTTTTTGTTCATATTTGAACAGTTTGTTTTTAAAGTGTATGGTGGTGCATGATGATGACGATTTGTAGTGATAATGAAGTTGACATATAGTTGGTCAGTGTATCACCATAATACATTTGAAATTTGAGTGAACATTTGAAGCACGAAAATATGCCACTATCTGTAAAAAAATGAAGACGTTAAGATTGTGAAAGGGAATGGTCTAAAAATGAAATAAAGAACTTACTTAAATATGCTAAATATAATCGCCGTCAGTTAAAAAAAATATGAGCATATTAAGAATATATAATTAGAAGTACATTTAAAAAAAAGATTCCGTTCAATCTTTGAAAGATGATAATTAAAAAAACAAAGCATGTCATTTTTAATGGCCTCCATTTCAGTTTGATTCAAATAACGTTTACATGTCAATCATATCGAAAGGTTGTGCACGCAATGCGATCATTTCATATTGAACGACGTCATAATGTCATTATAATGCAGGGATATAAACATTTCACCGACTACCTTTATTTAAAGTTTATAGTTATTTGAAGTTACACATGATTTGATTAAGTATACAAGGATTATTGTTAATTAGTATTACATATTATTTGTGAGAAATAAAGTTAACAAGGTTTAGATCCTCAACTTTTAGGACCATTATTATTTGGTATTAACCTACAAAATAATGGTACGATCCAATTCCGGTCATTTGGGGGTTATTTTCAAGAAATAGAGTAATTGTCAATGCCCCAAGTACGGCAAAGTTTAAGGGATATATACATTATTTTGAATACCTTTGGTTTTATAATGAAATTAACTATAAAAAACCAATTTAGCAAACATGTGAAAATTAATATTTACATGAGCAAAAAGTGTTGGAAGATTATTTTACCATTAAATATGTTCAATTTCAGTGAATTTGCATTGACATTTGATTTTTTTTAAATTTTTGAACCATCGAAGTACCGCAAATTTATTAGAGATATACATTTTAATTTAGTATTTTCTGACAGAAATTTAATTACTGATCAATAAACTGGTTTAGCTGGAGAAAATGACTGTACGACTTATAAATTATTAACAATTGAATATCAAATTTGATGATTTTCTTGAGGATTTTACACACTATAAGCATAAACATGACTTCAAATGATCGCAACCTTTTGATATGTTGGATCGTAAAATCATAATTACCAACATAAACTTGTTTTTTCGGTTGATACACTTGGTTTATCGAATTATTCCAACATGGATGACTTGAAATATGGTATATATCTCATTCGAAATCATCATTTTAATTATAGTGGGACATTTCTTAGTGATTGAACAAAAACAGGGGACTAAGCACCATATACCGACATTGCAGTCAGGCATGTGTAGGCCTATATGCCTATAATAAACATGATATGTATGCCGGATATCTTCAATGTTATATGGGCCAATTTTTTTTGATGCAATAATCAACACTATGTGTGGTGTATATCAGTTATCCATACCTTGTTCTATAGGAATATTCGTTATTCTATTAGTATTACTCACATTATTACTAATTAGAAGATGCATGTTTCTGTGTATCATTGTATGTTACTGCTCCCTCTTCCATCTCCCAAGAAGTGGTCTAATATTATTATATTCTTCAACGATAATTTTCAACCGGGAATCCAAGATTTTAATTCCGCTCGATAAACCAAGATTTTCGACTCGTAAACCAATTAGTTTATATGCCGATTT
This sequence comes from Scotoplanes globosa, assembly GCA_027575025.1. NCBI lineage: Eukaryota > Metazoa > Echinodermata > Holothuroidea > Elasipodida > Elpidiidae > Scotoplanes > Scotoplanes globosa. Next base: position 3,982 of record JAODAI010192186.1, on the reverse strand, counting down.
TTCGACCGAAAAACTTGGTTTATCGCCGATAAACTTTGTATTATCGAGCAAAAATGTTTTATTCAATCGTAGGAACATTTGGTTTTCCATCATGAAGTATGCTTTTCTTACCATAGGCTTTCACGTTGGCAACATGTGACCTCCCAAACAACTAAAGCAAATCCCAGTCCCTGGATATTTAGATAGATTTAAAGCGACAGATTAAATTCGAAACGCACGACAGTACTTTCAGGGTCCTTTACGTCACGTGGTACGGAACAGCTGGTGACGGAACTATTGCATTCAGTTCGCCGTGGGAGCTCATTAACGGAAACGTCGGGAGAAGTAAAACGCATTTGGATAATTTCATCTTCCGACTATTAAATCAGAGTGCAAATCGGAAGCCATGTCGTTAAATACACGGACTGACAGATGAAATATATATGATACTTAGTATGCCAGGTGGGTTAAAGGGTCATTTGTACTTTTTACTGAATTAAATATAATCACAATCATGTTGGGTCTCTCCAATGATAATAATTAACATGACTCTAGTTACCAAATCGGTACAGTAATTATACAAATGGTGAAGGTTAAAATGTATTCACCGGCAATACGTGCCTTTCCACATACAGTATATAATATGTTTTTCCTTTACCAGATATTTAGAGTTCTGCCTTCTCAAATTGGTCAGTGTGTAGATAGTACAATACAGCGTACCCAGGGAGGCATTGGGAAGCCTCCCGGGATTTTGTAATAAGAAATGAGAGAAACGAGACAACAGGATGAATAATTCGAAAAAGGAAGTGGGAGATATTTGAATATAAAGTTGCCAAAAATGCACTAGATTGCAAGTAATAACACTTAACCATTCAAAATTGTGTAGACGTACGTTCCACCCCAGCCTGGCGTATATACTATATCAGGCATATCAGTGGAATTGTCAGATTAGTGAACTGCATGAAAAAGTCATTGACGGAAAAAATCATACGCGGAGCATGCAGTTGTGTTTCACAAGTAAAAATGACGAGGGTGGAGAGGCAATCCCCCCATGTAATATATATGGTTAAGTTTTAAATACTTTTAATATTGAGAGGCGTATAGGATCATATAGTACAATAGTAGGTCTATTTTCAGTAAGTAAAATCATAAAGACAATCTTTAAATTGGAATAATTATCATTAATAAAATATATTGGTCTGGATAAACAGTTAAAGTTACATAATTATCAGTAATTACTTCTCTTTTTTTCTTTTTTCCCTCGATTGTATTTATCCAATATTCTATCTCACTCCATATAGTATTACTGGACAACAAATATTATTCATAAATCATAAATCAACAAATAAGTAATAACTTAATCTAGTCATACTTTCAGTATGATAATTAAATACATAATAATATGCTATTTAAAAATAAAATTTACATAATGACCAAATATTTTTTCCAATCTTTAAGAAATTCAATAAAAGTAATCATCGAATTTCGCTACCATTTCAACCACATTCTTTCTTTTTAATATTGAACATTATATTTCTAAATGAAACTGAAATATGTAACTAAAAGTTGTCCAATTAGGCTTGGTTAGGTTATATTTACATGTGCATGTATAATCTTTCGCATGTCGTTAAATTACTTCTCGTTAAAAAAATACTAAATTAAAATTACCTCACCAATAATCTCTCACGATTTTGTTTATATAAAAATATATATATTCCCGAAACATCATTCCCTTTAAATGTAGTTTCCAATAGAGTGGCGAAATCGATGTCGTATAATTTAATTAAGTAATCTGAATAACAATACCCAAACAAACATCCGACTCAAAGTTAATAAAAGCAAGAACAATTATATTTAGAAACTGACTATTCCATTAATAGTGTAAAGTTTTATATGACTTTCGGAGGTAATGTATGTAATAAATGTTATGCAAAAAGCGGCAAACGTTAAACAATATACCAAATTGTCTTTAAACACACATATCACGAGGAAACACACCTGACTAGTCGGACATGGTATTTATACCTCTTCGTAATACATAATATGTAAACTATATATGTGTTTGTATTGTTCCAAGTTTCCATGCGTATTTTATTGATAATACTAAACTTTTTGTAGTTTCTTAATGGTGTTCAACATATATAGTACCACAAGTTTCTTGGCTTTTTTGGCTTATAGTGTTATTGTCTTTGAAAAAAATGTATATAGCAGTAATAATGTGTTTCTGATGATGGCTTCAACCAGGGATCTGCGGATCTGCCCTACGTTCCCCGTAATATCGTGTGTCACCGTGATGTTGTGTATCGATACGGGAGCCTGACAGACTATCACTGTCTCAGTAACACGGAACGTTCCCAAAGAATAGCTCGAATTTTTCATTTATCCATTATTTTTCATCTTTTAACTTTATCTTCACGTATTGGGATGAGTTTTGGGAGGGCTGGAGGTGGTGGTGAATTGGAGGGTCATGGCTATAGATATAGGGGTGGAGGGATTTTTTAGAAGCACCAATTTAACCAATTTGGATCAATAAATTTAACACATGTTCTACACAAGATTGCCAATTATACCATGTACTTTGATAGTAAAAGCTAAGAAACTGCTAAAAACTTTTAGTAGTAAAATCGGCAAAAAATAGTACTATATAGTTTGTTATAAAACAGTAAAAAATAATTATACAACTTGTTCGTATATACCAGCTACTGCATGTGCGCTTAGTGTCGACGGTGATTGATGATTGAATGAATACACTATGCAGTTTATAACTGTTCAATATTATCCTACAAACTTGTGGACCCTAAAATGTATTTTGGGACAGATGATGGAAAGGTCAGAGTTCAACCACGACCAATGCCGCAAACCAAATATTAGTTTTTTCATAACTATAATATAAAATTGAAAAGTATTTAAATCATACCACCACAACGTGATGGAACAATGATCGCTCTATCCCACGTTCTCCCTATAGGTTATGTGGTCTGGATTTGAAACAGTCCGGTTGAGGCTATATAATAGTCCTATAGCCCAGATTAATTTATATATGAAAATTGATTATTAGATGACAAAGTATACTTTCCCAATTCCCACGATAAATTACTTTTGTGTTATGTGAGTTCTGCAAGAAAATATATAATTGCGATACTCATGACTGTACATTATATGTAATGCACATAGAGGCGGGTAGCTCTTTGTTGGAAAATTGGTTGTAGGCTTGATCTAGTCACGCTATTAAATGATACTTTATAGTTTTAACTCACATTCAACAAATCGGCTACTTTAGTGTTTCGAAATATTTGTTTATATATAGTGTAACGTTGATTGGATGTGTATTATACTATGACATGCATGACGGGGCACGTGACCATATCCTGGACAACTACCAAACCAAACAATTACCCCAGGATAACTACCCCCCCCAGAAAATATAACCCTTTTCGGGTTACGGTTAGTGCCAAGGATACGGATAGTGATGGCCGGGAGTAATTCATTGTCCAAGGGGTTATTTGCACATTGGGTAGTTGCTCTATAGTCTGGCACCTTCACATTGAACGTTAATTTAAGATTACACAACCAACGATACACACTCTTTTTTATATAAGAAAGTATGGTCAGGCCCTATAATATATTACTAAAAAATCGTAATTATTGCCCATTTTAATACCAAAACTTTCTTAGCAGTTTCTTAATATTTACAATCGAAGTACGTGATATAATTGGAAATATTATTTTGAAATTATACTTATGCAAATAGGTTAACTTAGTAATGTTAAGACTATATAATATAAACGTATAACAAAATTACTGTAAATTGTACACACTATACATAATTTATCAAAAGAAAACATTTATTATGATTTTCAATACTATTTTGGGGGGAGTTTCTTAAAGGATTCAACAAGTGTGTACATATTATTAGTTGGTACACTGTACAAAATCGTCTGAAATTTACAGTACATTCATGAAAATTACAGCTACTCAACTGACATACACACTGTAGACACTT
>JAODAI010192075.1:0-10642 GCA_027575025.1 Scotoplanes globosa | reverse complement strand
GCCTCGCCCGTTATTTGACAAAATTTAGAGTCTCGACGGTTATTCACCAACAATAGTCACCCAACTGCAGTTTATTTGAAATGGTTACATGGTGATGCATCACATAAATACCATCCCTATGCAGTTATGTAACCCTTATCACTTAGTAATGAAATTTATAACTACTAAACAGGAAGTATGAACAATGTACTTGCTAATCCCTGCACTTTTAAATAACACAAGACATCGCAGTATATGCAGTAACATTGTTACCAGTTGGCAATGCAGTATCTGTTTATTTTGACTTGCATGCTTGACTGCACATAATAATAGAGGACGTGTATGGTTGGCCGTGGTGGACATAAATATTGATATAATGTAGCCATTAAATCGATTTAATATAGACATTAAATCGATTTAATATAGACATTAAATCGATTTAATGTCCGCATTAAATCGATTTAATGTCCACATTAAATCAGCATTTATGTCCACCACGGCGTGCATGGTTGGCCGTGGCGGACATAAATGCTGATTTAATGTCTATACATTAAATCGAGTTTCATACTACAATACCCGATCTGGGATTAGAACCCTGGATCTCACAACTGCTAAGTGCCACAAGCATTATACGTGCGTGATCCACCAATTTCTTGTATTTTGCAGGTCAACAAAATTCTGAGGACCGATGTTGACATTCCTCCCTATTATGGAACAAAATTTGTGACATTTGAGTAAGTATTTTTATAAGTAAATACTGTGAACATAATTTGTGACATTTGAGTAAGTATATCTATAAGTAAATACTTTATACATAATTTGTGATAGTTGAGTATTATTTATAAGTAAATACTGTGAACATAATTTGTGATATTTGAGTAAGTATATTTATGAGTAAATACTGTGAACATAATTTAAAACATTTGAGTAAGTATATTTATAAGTAAATACCGTGAACAGAATATGTGACACTTGAGTAAGTATATTTATAAGTAAATACTGTGAACATAATTTGTGACATTTGAGTAAATATATTTATAAGTAAATGCTGTGAACAGAATTTGTGATATTTGAGTAAGTATATTTATAAGTAAATACTTTATACATAATTTGTGACATTTGAGTAAGTATATTTATAAGTAAATAGGCTGTGAACATGATATGTTACATTTGAGTAAGTATATTTATAAGTAAATACTGCGAACATAATTTGTGACATTTGAGTAAGCATATTTATAAGTAAATACTGCGTTTATATGATGCATCTGGTAAAATTATAAGCTCATACACAAACATATTGGAATTAAATATTATAGTCTAGGCCTGTATATTATAATATTATTGAAGTCTACATAATTATCAACACGAGTGTATGTATTAATACGCTGTTTTAATATAAACCATTGAAACATTGTTAATAGTAACGCATATAATTATACTGTATATAATTATACTGTATATCCTTGTTGATAATCACCATTATGAAGTATTCAATATATCGTATAATTGTATTCCACTTAAGTGAAATTGTATTCTACTTAAGCTAAATTGCATTCAACTTAAGCTAAGTTCAATTTCACTTAAGCTAAAATCAATTTGACTTAAGTAAAATACAATTTAGCTTAAGTGCAATTGAATTTAGCTTTAGTGAAATGTGATTGGTCAATTGCAATTTAGATTCAGTGAAATGTGATTGGACAATTGCCTAATTTAACTTCAGTGAAATGTGATTGGTCAATTAAAAATTATAATGAGCAAACACGTGCATACGTACACAATACGATTTGCATATACGATACTTAGTAGCTAAGTTATTTGTAAACGATACGCCTCATATGTTAAGCCCCTATTACAACTGTATACCCACGCATGAATAGAAACATACACGATGCACTGTGCTTGAAAATAACACAGCAAGTATTGCATGTACATAACATCTGCCTTATTTGCGTGCAGATCGAAAATATGAAACCACGCCTTATACACATAAAACACGTTCACATTATATGGCCAATCACACTGAAGTGTAATACAATTCAGCTTAAGTGCAATTGAATTTAACTTAAATATAATACAATTTAAATTGTATTAACATAAGTGAAATATAAATTGTATTCCACTTAAGTTGAATTGAATTTAACTTAAGTTAAATAGAAATATTGAATTTTACTTAAGTTGATTTGAATTTCACTTAAGCTGAATTAATTCAACTTTAGTTAAATTGTATTTCACTTAAGTCGAATGCATTGTACCTAAGTGGAATTAATTGCACTTAAGTCAAATTGGGACGGCTTGCCATACGGCCCGGACAACTACCAAACCCAACAAGTAGGCCTATTCACCCAGGCAATTTAATCCTTTTAATGTTGGGTTTAGTGCCATGGTGGTTGGGGTTAGGGATGTCCGGGGTAACTGTTCATGGAAGTTTCCCTAGCACCATATTGACACATCATGTGAACATAACATGTACTATGTTATATTCACGATTTGCCGAAATAGAGGTTTCATATTATTCACCACAGTGTTTCAATAGGCTCCTAAATTATTATCCACAATGCTTAAAATTAAATGTATGTTGTTAATCACATTGGTTCAATATATGTTATCCAAGTTCATATATATATATAATTTATAAGCTTCACGGTATTTCAATATAATATTAATCTTCACAATATTTCAATATTATATCATCATTGTTTCAAAATAATATTAGTCTTAAGAAAGTGTCAAAACTTGGATTATTATTCACATTATTTCAATATAATATAATTCTTCACAATATTTCCATTTAATATTATTTTCCAAAATGTTTTCATGTAATATTATCCTTCATAATGTTTCAATATCACTTGACAGTGTTTTAGTAAATGCTACCATTGGTATTATGGTGTTTCAGTGTAACAATTATGTCGAGATACCCACTGCAATGAATAGGAAGATAATGGTTCGTGATTGTGAGATCGCGGGTTCGAATCCCAGCGCTGCTGCTGTGGTTATATTGACGTGTGTCCTTGGGCAAGACACTTATATTGATGACTTCACCTCACCCAGGTGTATAATTAGGTACATACGAGGAGATTTGTATTTATAGTGATGCGCCGTTATATGGCAGCTCATATGGGGAAGCTCCCAGGGGAACTTTCTTTTGGTACCGTTTGTGTTGGAAATGAACAGTTTGAAAAATGCACATATTGTGTGTAAATTTGACAAGTCACGGTGTATCAGGGTAATGATGGTGAAGCGCCTTTGAATACCATCATATATACAGGGAGCTATGCAAATATTTTAAAATAGTATTCTAAACAGTGCTTTAAAGGGTTCACCGAGTTTTTAAATAATGTTTACCAGTATGTATCTGTACTTTTAGTTGTAAGGACATGAATGACGTCACTATAGTCTTGATAAGACGTTTTTTAACAAAGTGACGTTTCGTAATTGCCAAATTCGATCCTTAATATACTGAAAACGGAATGCCCGATTAGACTCTAGAGTTTTGAGCATTTTGTAGATAATTTTCTGCTCTATGGCATCAACTAACATTATTTACTAACTTGGTGAACCCTTTAATGTATACTTGCAATAAAATGCTTTGTTCTGCCCAATATCTCGATCAACGTTATCACGTTTTCACGTTACCTGCATCACGTTGGTTTCCGTACACTATGAGTTGCTATATACCTTACTACATATATCAGTAATACGTCAATTTAACATCTACTCTATAACCTCATGGATAAATGTCGTTTCCCCACCAGTACACACGACGACGTATACTTGAGTTCTGTTGTGAAACTCGTTTTCAAAAAGAGTTTAACCGATGACGATTTGACAGAAGTATATTACACGATGTATGACGCCATCGAGGGTGATGGCCTGCTGGGTAACCTGAATGTCCAACAGCTACAAATAAGATTGCCAGGTGAGTTGATTTATGATATTTGTGAATTTAACCCTATGACTGCCATCGGCGTGCTAACACGCGCCGGCGGGAGAACAAATCAAATGCGACTCGATTCGTCCACACGAACCTCGTAGCTGACCGCAGGTATATAATTTGAGCACGGGAATATGTAAATATGCAATGGCCGCACTGGCGTGCCTGGAAATCCACGTTAGTCGCGTGTGGCCATTTGAATCGGAGAACAGAGCTGCGCGCGGTATCCAGCTTCGTGTGCAGTTCGGTCAGCGATTGGTGTATGCAGTGATGCAGCAATTTTAATTGGCAACCAAAGGGTTAAAAAATGTTATAAATATTCAGGAATCCTTGAGACTATATAATGATCAATAATTGATGGTGAATTTAACTATTACAAACGCCGTCGGGTCTAGTAATAGTGCATTGTCCTTTTCCTCGGATTAATCCACTGTTTGCCAATGCCACTGACTTTTCCAAATGCAACACAATAACCAAGTTAACATCGTGTGAAATCATTAATAACTCCATCAAAACTTGGTAATTACAATAAAATTTACGTTATATTTTTTCCCGAGAAAAATATAATTCAAATTGCATTCCTTTTCTATAATATCGTAAATATTATGCTATATATTTTCAAATAAATGTCTTACATGTAAATAAGTATTTTCAATAGTGATTTGCCTTTTATGTTTGATTAATTTTCATCATATTATATATAAATTAATATTCCCTTACGTTTTTCCATGAATATTTTTGGGTACAGGTCATGTTGATGATCAATAGGCTACTGTGTTATTAATGCTAGTTATACTTTCGTAAATGAAACATTTTTTTATTATTATTTTTTTCCATCCATATTTTATTCAATCAATTTAAAAATAATAATAATTTACATGCAATTTTAGAATAACATGAATTTAACAATATGCTTTAAAATAAAATAAAATACTTGTTCATAAACAAACAATGAAACATTTATGATACAATTAAGATCATTGTGTACGCCCTTGTCTTCCATATTTCTTGTCACAAAGATGGAAGTCGCTTTTATTCGTTCAATCTCTGCAATGTGACGTCATCATGTCCTCAACCAATGAACTGTGAGGTAACAAAGGACGTATGTCGGTCGACGTGTAAAGATAATGCCGACTATTGTAGTAACGAGGGAACCTGCCAAGATAACATATCTGGTTTTATAACGTGCACGTAAGTGAAGCAATTGATGTCACGAGGCTGAATTACCGTCCAAATATTATTTTATGTCATTTATTGATTCTTAATAAAATATAGTAAGTAAATAATTAATACACGTAGTACATTTGGGAGAATATACAATTGAAGTTGTTTACACTCTAAAAACAAAAGAGTGACAAGTGACTATTCAAGAGTGGTCCCTGGCTACACTCCTTTAAAGAATGAGTTCTCACTCGTAAAATAGTGAGTTCTCACTCGTAAAAGAGTGAATCTAGACTATAATAGTCCCGACCCACTCTTTTGCATAGATGTCATAGTCTTAAATTACGTAAGGAGTCATATCGGGAAAATGGGCTTTCCGCTACTGACGTACTGCGCAAGTCTACAACACAGATCCTCAGATTCTTATGCTGGGCCTTATATGACTGATTCCTTCATTCCGGGAATTCGTGCACGCCTTTGTGTTTTCAATAGGGTACAATTGACATACAATGGTAATATGACGCGCTTGCCGTCTTTGTAAACGAATACCTGCATGTAATTTTGAATAGTCACCGTATTTTAATTTCAACAGTGCCCCAGGAAGAAGTCAACCAATCACGTTGTATTTATATTGTGTGGAAAGATAATGAACCAAACTGAATAATATACATGTTGATATTATATGTAGATTAAATTATACAGTTGCTCAAAGCTTGAAAATAGACTCAAAAGTTGACATTTTTTTATTATTCGTCATTGAAAAGGTAACAAATTCTTTGTTTTCATTCAAAATGTGCACCCATTGAGTGATAATATAATGTAACAATTCTTATACTGAGTTATAGAAGAGGTAGTCAAGTTTCATATTCCGAATATTAGAAGGTGTTCCGACAATCATAAAGATGTTTGCAGTTGAATTTTCGTGAGAAATAGCCAATTTAGCTAACAATTGAGTAGTGTTTGGTGACCAGATCTGTTCTGTCCGCATGAGCGCCGTGTACCCATGTGTGATTCCAGGTTAGATATTAAGAAGTTTTCCTCCTCCCAGATAGTTGTTAATGAGTCAATCAACCAATCCATCTCAGTTGACGTGGTCAAGCCAGGGGAGATTAGGCCTATACGACTTCATCAGGCAGGTTTACTTAAAATTATTATTTTTGTTTGTATCTTTACAGGTGCATGGAGGACTATGATGGAGCACGATGTGACAACGGTCCAGCCAAATTAATAGGTACTTGATTACACGTTATGTATCTTTCTTTTATCAACCGATAATAACCAGATAATTAATGCGGACAGCTAATCTGTATAGGAGTAAAATCTTGGGAGAGTTTAATAAGTGATATGGCTGAGCGGTTTAGGTTAGTAGCTCTAAAAGCTAAATATGAAACTCGTGAATTCGGGAGATTCGGGGTTTGAAAGCCGGGTCGGTCCGAGTAAAATCTGTGTTTTTTATCCAAGAGCAATCACGATTTTCCCATGCAGATGACTTTCCCATAATAAAAGATTTAAAAGACGTCCATACGGGTTTTAAAGCTTCTGAATGCCTATAATTAAGAGAATGGTTTCGGCATGGTTGATGTACTTCTATTATAGCTTGGCAAATTAATTATTATGCATCCGCTTATCAACCAAACGGACGGGGGTTCAAGTATGGGTTGGTTCATACATCAGTCAAATTACAGACAAGGAGATTGACACGGGGTTGGAGCACGAACAACTATATACTCAATGTTCCGAAACCCGAAAGATATTGGCTGGCCGTGATGTTGAATCATAATCATAAACTATCTGTCTTGGATTGCTGCACTAATGCCGGAGACAGTATAGAAGAATGTTAGTATACCACGAATGCAGGTTAACTGCACGTCATTTTATCGAATCTAGCAGTATTATAATATTCTTACACCCATGGCATCGGCTTGACCAATGCTGATTGGCTGATTAATTAACAGACGACGATTAGCTTGTTGATCACAACAAATGCAGATTCAAACCAGCGCAAACCCTCTCCAAGGGAGGACAATGAGCTGATAATGCGTCTTACCGAGAGCATGCCCACACAAAGAGGAATTTCACCCGAATCACCTTTAATATCCAGAAACAAGAAATTTAATCTGCATCTTATTTCCAAATAGATATTTCTAAATAGGAAATCGTAAAGTGAAATATGTTTTCGAAACTGCAGTACCAGCCATGGAAGTGTAGTAGTCATGATATTCCTACTCATTTGGCTAAATGATTATAAACTAATGCCGTGTATTCGTATTATGCCTATGAAATAAACACAACTGGCGTCCGTTAGATGAACCAGAAATATGCTTAGAGAGAGGCGTTGCCTGCAGGTAGACTGGAAACCAACTGACCGTGATTACTGAATTACAACACACGTGCGTCTGGAAACCACGATACTGTTAGGCGTATAATTAATATACAATGAGGCCAGTTCATTGTATGATATAGGGAAGTTTCACAATGAGGTAAGGATGTAATCACTATGATATATGGGATGTCATCACATAAGTGACATTTCCAACAATTTTGAAGTCTTGGCGCCAAATGGTCGTAGAAGGAAAAAAATATATCCGATGGTGATGGAACCACCACTTAAATATATCATACATGTAATAATCCGAACACCCAAGGCTTAACAATACATTGTATGGACATGCATGCGTAAGGTGGTAAAGGCAAGGAGGGGTGAACTGGACATACTATTAAGGTGTGGGCGTATGAATGAAGGGCGTCTTCGAAATAGAGGGATGTGTCGCGTGGAGGTTTGTAAAAGGGGAAGGAGAGATCAAGTTTGAGGTGGAATGATTGTGTTGAAAGGGATTATATGCAGGCGGGTATAGAGAAGGTGATTGGAGGGTCATGGACTTGGATAAATGGAGCGGACATGCCGGGATTTGCCCAATGTATTAAAATGTAAAACTGTCAATGTTTTTGTTTTACTGCAGGTTGGGTGCGGATAGCTCTCATTGCCGTGGCGGTTGTTGTTGGTCTAATATTTCTAATTTTCCTCCTAATTTGCCTTACGAAGAATTGTCAGGAAGCACGGCGTAAACCAGTCAGGTATAGATGTATGTTGTAGCTTAGACTTAAAATATCTGTCTATGCAACAAGGAATCATAAACCAATCAAATTGTAGTTATTATACATATAACAATTTAGAAACACATAATTATATAAATGCGTACTAATTATGTTTTCATTATTATTTGCACGCATATGCATGCATATACATTGCATACAAAAGTTAACCACTCAATGGGCGTTCCCGTGACTGCAAATTTGTATTCACAATATTGTAATTTGATATAGTTTAACCAATTCATCCAAGTGTCCGGTTGCTTAGACCGTCTGTCGTGTACCAAGAGGTCCCAGGTTCAAATCCAGGTGTTTCGATTAATTTTCAGTATCAGTTGTTAACTGAAAATGTCGCTGGGAGGTAGGATGGACTCTCAAAAATCACAACCCAGCGTTCGATCATCACAATTAGAATGGTTTCATAAAGGCAATATACTGTAAAAACACATTGGTCAAATTTGACCAACTCTTGGTCAACTATGGACCGAACCAAATTTGGTCAAACTTTGCGTGCAATTTCTCATTGCAATTTTGAACATATTTGGCTTGGTGCATAAACTGTTACCTGTATACACAATGGTCAAACTTCACCAATAATGGGTCAACTATGGTCAGGAATTTCAATGGGAAATTACACACAAACTTTGACCAAATTTGGTTCTGTGCATAGTTGACCAAAACTTGGTCAAACTTGACCAATGTATTTTTACAGTGTACACCAACGTGAGTGTAAGGAAAATTATCTTACTGAATATCTTCCAATCATGGAGGATGACCGAACGACTATAATACTATATACACTACTATACGGGAGTGGTTTCGTAATGGTTAGTCTCCTACTCTCATCACGTTCAACCTACCTCTATGTTTGAAAACATCTCAGATAGTCTGCTCCTGTCTGAGTTGAAGGGTGTTACATCACGAAGAGCTTCTTGGGATCATTGGGGGAAATCATGGCAGCATCGGGTCTGTATGAGCTGATACAGCTGGTTTATTCAGGCAGAAGTATTGCATAGCACATCCTGTCAGATAGATGCTAATTCCATCCGTTTTCAACTGCATGCATATGTGGCAATTACCAAGATGTTGTCTTTAGCGAGCGGAAGATCAAAGACACTTCATCGGGAATGCCAAAAATGAGATGGTCTAATTCTAATCTCATTGATCTTCCAAATCCTACTGTTCTCCGCTGATACAATGGAATGACCAAGTTATCCATTGTGTTGGTGACATGTCTATACACTGGCAGGAAATGAGATTACTCAAGCTTTCGAATAGAAAAATCAAAGTTGCTCTATAATACAATGAAGTTGCGGTATAATATTGTACCGGGCCTGTATCAGATTATTGTGGTGATTTTTGCACCTGTCAATAACCGTAATGGATTCAGTGGATGTTCATTATATAGTAGGTCTATGTTAACCTGTTCATCAACATAACCAGCTTGCATATCACATTTGCCCTAGAACAACATTTGTGTGTTTTTTCCCTATATTAATTATGATATTTGTGGTCAATATATGACATTATGCACAATTTTCCCCTTTCTGTGGCCATTTTGGCGGCCATTTTGGCTGCCATCTTGGAATTGAAACTAGGTAATACTACAAATATGCTTAGCAATAGTTTATAATTGTCATAGCATAATATTTTATGGAATTATCCCTACATTAGTATTAAACTGCTGTTTTAACTCTGAATTTATCCACAATTTGTTAACTTTGGTTGCCATTTTGGCCGCCATCTAATCTTGGATTTTAAACAATGGAATGCTATAACCATGCTTCTGAATTGTCCAAAATCGTCATAGAATCATATTTCTACATGTATCCCCACACTAATAATTATATTGGGGCAATACATGGCCATTTCTACAAGTTATCAATTTTGGCGGTAATTGTGGACGCCATTTTGAACGCCATTTTGAATTCCGAAGTTTCCCCAGAGCTTTGGCGGGAATGAATTGAGAGGTCGTTGTAGATACCTCAATGAACACACTGGTGAAAAAAGCTAGTGGTAATTATTTTTTTCACAGATTTGGTAAAACATTCATAAAATGCCCTAACGAAGAAAAGAAACGAACTAATATCCAAATGCCACCACAATAACCCAAATACAGTAAATCATACAAAAAAGAACTGTTCTTCGTTTATATGTATATATATATATATATATATATATGTTCTACGAACATTATTAAGTTAAAAACTGATACTGCAAAATATATCAGCACACTAGGATTCGAACATGATACCTCTGCTTACATGGCAGCGCTCCATCCAACTGAGCTATGAGCTGAATTGATATTTTCAAGTCAAATCACAAGTGATAAGATACATATTGCATGCAGTGGGCACGCCTCTTGAGCCGTTCAGCCCTACATGAGACGCTAATGTTGCCGTATCATGACAACATATTGTTTATATGAAGTAAATAATCAAATGATTTAGAGTACATGTTCGGTAAATTAAATGAAGG
>JAODAI010191964.1:0-10643 GCA_027575025.1 Scotoplanes globosa | reverse complement strand
ACTTGAGTATAGCGTTCAGGATACACTGCGGTATCAGATGTGATCATGGATGGTCATCTAAGGTGATTGACCAGATAGTGTCGAGATAGGTACGAGTGATCCTAACCCGGAACCGCCATTTATACGTCCCCATCCGACGGACGAGAGTGCACATCAGTCTTCGGCCACTTTCCCAAAGGCTGACGGAGAGGTGAGGAATTGTAGACCACAATTGAATTAATATAATCATAATTCACAATTTTGTGAAGAACCTGAAACGAACCTGGTAGGATTCGAACCCGGGCCTCCTTGTTGCAAGTCGAGCATTCTACCGCTGGGCCAGCTCACCTCTCTGTTGTGGTTGATGCAAGGCAAGAAATGGGATTATCGGGGAATCTTATTGCACACCTACAGTATATAGTGGCAACCGTAGGTAAGATGGTTGATGCTTGGGAAGAAATGGTATTACCAGGGAATCTTATTGCACACGTATAGTGGCACCCATAGGTAAGATGATTGATGTAAGGGAAGAAATGGGATTATCGGGGAATCTTATTTCACACCTATAGTGGCAACCCTAGATAAGATGGTTGATGCCAGGGAAGAAATGGGATTACCGTGGAGTCTTATTGTACACCTATAGTGCCAACCCTAGGTAAGATGGTTGATGTATGGAGAGAAATGGGATTACCGAAGAGTCTTATTGTATACCTATAGTGCCAACCCTAGGTAAGATGGTTGATGCAAGGGAAGAAATAGGATTACCATGGAATCTTATTGCACACCTATAGTGGTAATCCTAGGTAAGATGATTGATACAAGGGAAGAAATGGGATGTTGGATATGAGATTTATTGAAAGGCATAAAAGTCAACAGGCACCAAGACAATGGCCACAAATATAGAAAAGAAATTTAATAATAGATTAGAACAATTTGAATTTTTTGTGCGAGTTTAGAGGAAAGCAGAAGCTTGTACTAAGAGACACAACAAATTAATATATTTATCCCACAGTTCGTCCCTTATAACTTACTAACTTATGAACATGCAGTTAAATATAATATTTAATGCATGGTCTAACTCTTATCGTGCTAACCCAAATGTGGCTATTATCACTATGTGACTAAGCCAAATGTAGCAATTTCATGAAAATAGTTGTCCCATAGTAAAGCTAGGATTACAATAATGTGAGTCCTTCTGTTGTCAAAGATTACTACAGAAAAGTTATTGTCAACAAAATTTTCTTTCCAAGCGTACAAAAAAATGATTATGCAAATTTGAATATGCAAATTTTATGCAAATGAGCTGGAAAATACAGTAAAATTATACCCACCACGTTAAATACAAAAAGTAACCATCTTCTTTCAGTTATATGGAAACATCTATTAACATATTTTCATCATGACCTCTTTGACATTTCATTTCACAGTTTATAGGTACCGCTGAAGAGATATGCTCTATTTTAAGTTCTGCTGGATTCTGGGCTGATTTCATAGATCCATCCTCAGGACAGGCGGTAAGTTCTCTTTGCCAAACTTTATATTATATTCCTCCGCCTGATTCTGATCGATTCCTTTAGTTCACAGAATTTCGGAATTCCCACAAAGTTTTGTGGTTCCTTTCCGACGATGGTTTGGTGGGTTATTTCAACAGTAATTTGTTGACAAGTGGGTCATAAAATGGAGTACTGTATGCCAATGGAGTATGCCGTTTCATACATCCATCCTTGGGAAAGGCTGTATATCATATTCCTATCACTGATTCTGATTGGTTTCATTGGTCATGAAATAGAGTAGTGTATACCAATGGAGCATGCCGTTTCATACATCCATCCTTGGGAAAGGCGGTATATTATATTCCTATTGCTGATTCTGATTGGTTTCATTGATCTACAGGAGTTTATTAGGAATTACAACAAATTTCGCGATTTCTTCCCAGCAGTTTTGTTTTGGTGGGGGCATTTAACATCAACTGTTTTTCAAAATTTTGTAGGTGATAATTTATCATGCTTTGATACTGCTGTATTTCCTTGCCGGCCGCCATATATAATCTGTGACATTGGTTATGTATTTCATGTGAAGGTGTATATTACCTTGTGGAACTGTTTTATATGTAAAGGTTTTAAATCTTTTCTCAATAATACTCCATAAAATGACAGAATTTGTTTATAAATAATTATGGAACTTTATTAACTTAAGTAAATTGTATGAAATTACCCCAAAGGTCTGTCAAATAAACACGGACTGCGGGATTTAATCTCAGACGGGAAGAGATATAATTATCTCCCACCTAAAAGTGAGTCACACCTTTCTCACGGATTCTTTTTCAGAGGAGAGCCACCGCCAGTATGCTTACTCTGTGGAAAGCAACTTACAGTGAAACACATTCTCTTTGACTGTACCGCATCTCAAAGTACACATAACCAATGTTATAAAACAGCTTTATTCTCCAGCATCTTTTAAGAAGCGTTGTCCGATCAAATCATGCATTATTTAAAGGAACTCAAATGTTATGACTAAATATAACTGCACATACTCATTTGTAGCGTCCATCTAATGAGGACGTAAAATGGCAGTCCTGGGGTAATTGTAATCCTGCCCCCCTATAACGGGATGTTATTTTCACAATTATAACCTGGGCGTTTTTTCCTGGCTACATTCATGAACAGTCCCGGAAGGGCGGGGCATTATTTTGCTCAACATCCTGGCTAAAGTCCAGACTAAAGTCGCGGCTAAATCCCCGCTATACTGCTAATACATATGTTGCAAATCATGGGTCACAATCCCGGCCCAATTCTCACTGCGCACATCCCTGTTACACTGGCGTTGTATTTCCGGTATAGCGGGATAAAATAATGTGAACATTCCTGGCTAAACGATTGCAACTTCCTCCTATCCCCGGATAGGGGAGGGCCGGGATTACAATTGACAAGTGCTTTATCCTAGCTGACCCATGTTTTCATAAAGAGTAGGGATGATCTTTTCCTTTGTATCGTTATGTATCTGATGTGTGATGAATCTAACCAAGTATAACTATACAAAATATTTAGCACAGATACCAAAAATTGCAATTAATAAAGCCTAGTAAAAAGATCCAGTGTGGGGCTCTGGCATCGAAAAATGTTGAGGGGGTTAGGTCAGATAGACATATTTGTAAGAAATTAAAAGGGAAGGTTTTGAGTACATGTGTTATCCCTGTATGTATTTACAGTCTCGAGACAGTGGCCCTATCAGGGGCTCAACAATAGCGACTCCAAATATGGGAAGATAATTGGATGAAGAAGATTGCCGGGATTAAGCGGGTGGAGATTGGGATGATAAGGGGGCGCATGAGGTGGGCTGGACATGTAGAACGAAGGGCGACTCCCGAAAATGGTGATGTCACCAGGGGTCAAATCTCACATTTTTTAAACAAGCTAAAAACAGCTAGTACCAATATTTTCTACAAGCTAAATCGAACATCAGATGCAATGATATGCCATAACAATTGTTCGTGATAAAACCGCTTGTGCCATTATTTTCTACAAACTAAATAGAAATTTATACAAGCAGTTAGCTTGTAAATCAGTATGAAGGGTTGAACCCTGGTCACATGTGGAGGTTGGTAGAAGGGGTGAGACCTCGTCTGAGATGGAAGGACTGTGTGGAGAGGGATTTTAGGAGAGCTGGAGGTGATGGCGATTGGAGGGCCATGGTTACAATGATGCGGCTGTCCGTTTTTCTTCCTCACCTCTCTTTAGGGATCCATAGGTAGAGAGAGAGAGGTGCCGATATGACTTTAAGAAACTGTCTCTCTTTCTAAGCTAAATAGTATGATGAACACAGAGTAGCTATTATAAATTAAAATGTTTAAAAATTCATTGGTTAATATACAAATAATAGCGATTTTGAGTTCAATAGTTAAAATTATACAACACCCAATATTATTCTAGAAATTTTATTGGTCAATTGGGTGTCACATTTATATGTTACTTATGTTGTACCAATGCACGGTCTACTGTGCAATGGAACACTCGGCCGGGCAATGGAACATAAAACATAAAATGTGAACAGAGCTGACAATATACACCCCCTCACAATATATGTTTTTTTAAAGTTTTCTTAGAAGGTCTGACCGGGCACACTGTAGGGCTCTTTATGTGCCCGCCCACCCATGGTTAGTGTCACAGGCACGCAGACACGTGCTATTTCGCACCCTGATAATATTGAACGGTAGATCGTGCGTTGGTTCCTTTTAATGAACATCATGTGACAAATATTTGTCCAATCAAGTGTATAGAATATACTTTAGTACTGTCTAATAACTAAATGGTAGTAGTAGTATGTAGTTTATAACAAAATAGATGTAGATAATTCACCGTTTAGACTGAACGGTATTATGTACAAATTATGCGTTTTATATACAGTCCCTGCACTTAATATTATTTACGATAATGTAAATATGCACTGTTGGTTTCGGATATTGTATATTATTTATTAAGAAATCATTAAAGTAACAATACTATTGTAGGCGTAAGTCCTACATTATATATGATAGCACACATTAGGCCATGTTTTATGTTTTATTTGTCATAAATTATTTAGCCTCATGCAATCCACGTATCTGTCACTTTTCTGTAGTTTGTGGTTGTATTGTCCGAGAGCAGTCAATAAACACGGTTTCTTCAGACATTCATATTAAATCAAAGTATTCCATTAGGGATACAGCATATGTTGTTTAAATTGTCACAGCGAGAAATGTGCTGATTGCGTGTTACGGCAGTAATAATATACATTCTCTTTGATATATTGATAGCATGAATGCACGGTATTCCTCACAGTAAAGCAATGAGTGGATTTTATTCATTTAGCCGTAATGGATTCTCACGTAATGCAATCTTAGCAAAACCTGTGTTTGGGGTGTGTGTGAGAGGTAGTACCTTACATAATCAGTTATCCGTTTCGGATTGATTGTCAGCTGATCCTCCACAATCACTCAACTCTCAACAGTGGCTCCCAGTAGCTGTGTGTACATGACAGTGGCCACATCCCGGTAACTATCGTGATTCATTGGCTACACCCGGTTGAGGGGCGTCCATCGGATGAAGACGTTAAATGGCGGTCCCTGGGCAGGACTGCATGTCTCGTTATTCTAGTCTGGTCATCTTTTCGTAAAGAGTAGGGAGTTATCCCGGATGATCATTTCTTTTACTTGTTTGTATCGTTTACAATTAATATCTATCTGAATGGAATATAATTAACCAATCTGGCACTAATATATAACCTCGCTGTTGATGTTCCGTTAATATATTTTCTCTCTCTAGCTCTAGTAAGAGGCCCGTATCACAAAGTGCATGATACCGGTGTCACTTAGCTGGTTCTTTGGCCGATTCTAAGCCTGAATGAACCCAAATTGTTATTTAAGAAAAAGTGCATCTATAAATCTTCAAATTTGAGTAAAAGTAATTAAAAAGCAACAAAATAAACCACTATCGGCCTGAAGGGCTAATTTAATTTTATGACACTAAGCGCCCACTGGAGTGGATGAAGTCTGAAGTTGTCTAACGTCTTGTGACTCCCCTCGCTGGGCTTAGACGGTGCCTTGAAGTCTGAAGTTGTTTAATGTCTTGTCAGTCCCCTCGTGGGGCTTCGATGAAGTCTGAAGTTGTTTAATGTCTTGTCAGTCCCCTCGTGGGGCTTCAATGAAGTTGTTTAACGTCTTGTCACTCCCCTCGTGGGGCTTCGATGAAGTCTGAAGTTGTTTACCGTCTTGCTTCTAGAGCCACCATTCTTAACTGCTAGGACACAGCACCGTGAGTGCAGTATGTTCAGACTAGAGTGTTGTAGATAATTAATAATTATGAATGAAACTAAACAGAACTTGAGATATAGTGAGATATAGAACTTAAGATATAGTATAACATTAAAACAAATTATATTTGTAATGTTACCACATTGGACTTCATCATTGTGGTGTGTAACAGAATGGTTAAGGCAGTGGTTGTTTTAGGCTAATTTCCACAACAGTAATGTACATGGTTTACTCATGAAAATGACATAAAATATCCAACTTTGACTTCAAATGTATTAATTATGAAGTTGTAATTTTAAAGCCTCTTCAATGGTCACTTAGAATCATCAAATGAAATAAGCCTCCCAGTCTAAATATTAATATTATTATAAACATTATTCTGAAATCACAGCTCAAATGTGTTTTTATCCAGTAATATATTATTTATCCATACAAGCATCCTTTTCAAACGTAACCCATTTAAATTTGACTTCAACTGTATTAACTGGATGACCACCTGATAAAACATTGTAATTTAACAGCCAGTAGGCTTCTCCCACTTCAAGTGGTAATTTAGCATCATAAAATACATTTCAGGCTAAATATTACTTTTATTAAATGTTATTCTGACAGTTACTGTAGTAAGAATATTTCCTATTAACGTTGGTTGTATGCAGTTTTATGTTACTGTACTTGGACCTTTTAGTAATAACCAATATGTAGAGAATATAGTCAAAAGTTGAAGTCTTAACAGACAGATGAACTGTCGATTGACAAGCTTTCCAGATTACCAACTTGATGTACAATCCAAGCATGTCACTCATAATACCTAATTACAAAGATGCAGAGCCACATCCAAATAGTGTCATTATCGCCTTGTGATATCTGCCCCCCGTCGTCATGGCAACTACCTGAAGGCACCAGCGAGGTGATCACATTTTAATCTTTCCTTTTTAATTACCATCAATCATGTCTCTAGATAGCGTCGCATTTATTTATTTATATTTTACTTGCGTCATTCTAAGTTATTGGAAATGTTGCAGAAAGTGTCCCAGGCCTCTTTTTTTGTTGCCACTGTTAATCATTGATGATGATCGGATGATCGGTACGACAGAATATTTCTGTCCATATTTTGTCAGATTCATGAAAAACGGTATAATAACAATCTACACATTTCTCGACGACAGCTGCCGTGAATTCTGTACAGCGCACATGTATTTTTGTTTTGGTGACGTAAAATAACATGTAATGTTCATTGGTGAATGTTGAATGTTGTTGGGTTTGAGAATAGATAGTTGACTCCCCTTTATACATTTAGGCCTATATGTGACACATCATCATGGCAATTCAGGTATTATTGTGATTTTAAGGGGTTATTGTAGAGGGGTTCGTTAGCTTTATTTTTATACCACAATCATACAATTATGATATTTGGAAGTTGTTTTAAATTTGAAGAAAAATTGTAAATTTTGGGTAATTTTTTTTAAATGACAATGACCAGAAATCAACGTGTTAAAGTTTATGGTTCAAAGTTACATTAAATAGTTGCAACTATAATGGTCAGAAATTGTCAACTTCGGTAATAATGTATATTATGGAATTATTATTGATAAATAAATAACCTTTTCTAATTAATGTAAGCAGGTTTATGCACATTAATGTGATATTTAGAACAGTGCGCTCATTGGAAGGAAAATTGTCAATTTTCGGGTAATAGTATTAATATTTGTAACAATTTTTATTTCATCAATATCTGAAAAAGTATGGTTTAAGCTTTACGCCATTTTCACGAAAGCAAGCCACTTTTAGTGTCCAGGAATGGAGATCACCACTGTCACCAAATTCAATGACATATTATATTTTAAGGTTAGCAAAACTTGTTTATAATACTGCAGCTATTCGTTTACAATATTAGGTTAAATATATTGGAGGAAATAATTCTTATCTTAAACTTTGAAAAATTGAAAATATTGCTATGCCTGATATATTGAGCAGAATATAATAGTATGCCATTTGGATTTTACATTCTGTAATTCCATTATAATTGTTGGCCATGGTTAGTATTCGCAATGGGACATACAGTTACACGATTATGCGAATGCCTACTTAGAAAAATATATATAGGCCTCTGTGGCTAGTGTGTTTAAAATTTTTGCTTAAGATAATGCGGTACTAATTTGGTGCCTTTGACGTAGTGTTACTGGAATAGTTAATAACGGTTGTTTTCACATGACTTAAGGCCTTGAAGCTATCTGAATGTTCATCTTTGGTGATCATGCGTGTTGCCGTTGAAGCATCCATACTGTATCATTTTATCTACAGTTTCATTTTAACATTTCCTCACAGACTAACAAAGCATGCTATGGTCTGCACATTAAGTGCGGTTACACGATTATTTGAATGAGTTATATAAAATAACTTTAAGAACTTTATACAGTGTTTATAAATGATTTTAATATCCATTATAGGTCTAATAACAGTAATCTTGAAGAAAGTATCATCAGATATGACTTAATTTCTACTACATCGTTCAGCTTATTTACAATGCTGGCCATCTTTTTGCAAAAAGTGGGGAGTTATTCCAGATGGTTATTCCATTTATTTGTTTGTATCGTAAACAGTGTTAGTAGTGAGCTTACTATCCCGGATGGTCATTTCTTGTTTTTGTTTGTATCGTAAACAATGTGACTTGAATATAATTAACCCATCTGGCACTAATATAACCTCCCCGTTGAAGTGATGTTAGGCAGTTATCTCTCTTTTCTGCCATTGATGAAACGTTACTGAAATATTGATAAAAGTTGATTAACTATTAACGGCCATGAAAACATCTAACACATTGTTTTCAAAAGACCTTGAGTATATCTAACTCCAGATCTTTGGTAATCATGCGTGCTGTTTTAAATGTATTTGTCATTTTAAACTTGATGTTGCTTCACAGACTTAATAAATTATGCATGTCGCTGTTCTCCTGGAAGTGGTCGTTCGTCCTTACTAGAAGATGACCATCTTCACCATCATAATTTACCATCTAATTAGCAAAATGCGAACCTTGAAATTTCTTGTACAGTATTGACAAGATAACAGGTCAGCGTGGTATCAGTATGTAGAACTGGTGGAGTTACGGGCTTTGCGCATTGAGCATTTGGTCTTTGCACCTTGGATACGCCGAGCTTCATACAATTTTGCTCCATTGTCAATCGCACCACGCCATCCTGTACGGTTAATGACAATTCTTTCCCAAGAAGTATGGTCAATGCCAAATTCTGTCATGGAAAGCGTTTCTTTTGTCCGCCAACGCGCCGTGTTCCATTTCTCAATTCACCAAAGAAGATGCGCTTGGGTAGTCGTTCATCAGAAATTCTTGTGACGTGACCAGCCCATCGGAGTTCCGCTTTGAGAAGCAAATTGAACACGCTCTGTATATCTGTTTTCTCGAGGATTTCAGTGGCGAGAACCTTGTCCTGCCATTTTACTCTTAGCAGCTTTCTCAGGCAACACAGATGGAAACGGTTATGTTGCTTTGAAAAATATTATTTTTTATTTTTATTTTCATGTTTTTACCTTATTTTATAACAGTAGGGTAGCTATTCAACCAAGTCCTAACACGTTTTTACTTTATAACACTTCCTTCCCCATTATTATGTACATTATTAGCAGAAAAACAGCGACTGTATTATCCAGGAGAGCTTATGCTCACCTGAAACTCTCCAGGAGAGCATTGGTATGCTCTCCTGTCATTTTTCATACGTGGAGGCCTGGATACACAATAGTGTGATCCCTTTGTGGTTGTCACATGCTTGTATGTTACCCTTGCGTTTATATAGCTGGACGATCGATTAATCTTTGAAGTCTTGAGGCACAACTCCCAGTACCCATACCTTCTGACAGCTGTTATGTAGCAGTGGACCAGCATGCATGCTTATAGATTTCCCCTGGTAAGCTCATGGGGATTTGTCACGAGACAGTTGTTTGATGGCCTTGAGAACTTCAGGCAAGTCGGGTGGGTTGTCCATATTCTGATTAGTGACAACTTGGTGGAATCGAAAAAAGATTTCACATCGTTTGTGTCCACATGGTGTTGGATTTCGACTGTTTTTTGGCTCAGCCAAGTAGTTTGCACGTCACACAGCTTATGTTGTATAGTGCTTCGGATCTTGTTGAATGCAACTTTTCTTGCCGGACATTGGCCATCGAGGTAATCGCCCTGGGTAATCGCGGTGTATATAGTCTGTGTTTCTCCTCTAGCAATTTCGAAATTTCGTCATTGTTTTCGTCGAAGCATGTTGATGTTTGCGTCTTCTACGACCAAGGCTTTTGAGTGATGATGCGTAAACAGTATCACGAAAGGAAGTCCAGCTTTCTTCAATATGATCAGTAATGTGGATGTTTTGGCAGCTCTTTTCAAGTTTATCCTCAAAGGATTTGTAGGTGTGAGGATTCTTCAGCTTTGCTACATCCAGTCGATTTGGGGTTTTACGTCCCTGGGGCGACGCTTTGGGAAAATATGCAGTTTCATCTTTGAAATGATGATTCGATGGTCGGTCCAGCAATCAGCACCACACATATAATTGGTCACTCTTACATCCTGTTTGTCTATTTTTCTCACAATAACGTAATCGATGAGGTGCCAGTGTTTGGATCGAAGATGCATCAACGACGTCGTGTTGTGAGTTGGAAGACGAAATAGTGTGTTCGTAATGAGAAGTTCATACTCACAACAAAACTGCAGCAGCAATATACCATTGCTGTTACATTTTCCGGTACATGCCATGTCCATTCCACATTGGATTTTGAGCACGAAATCTGACACGGGGCATGAAGTCTGACATGGGCTAAGACCAGAACAACACACAATGCATGTCAGGTTCATGCAGTCCACAGTGGCCTCAATTGG
>JAODAI010191853.1:0-10643 GCA_027575025.1 Scotoplanes globosa | reverse complement strand
TTATTTTGTAATTAGCACATTGTAAATTATTTTTCTTTTTTCCTTTATTTATATTAAGGGGTCGGACTCGAAAAGCCATGCTTATTCCGACTCCTCTACCCATCATATATATATTTTGTTTACTATATATTATTTGTTATAAATGTAATGACTTTATTAATGCAATTCATCTTGTTAACACAATAAGCATATATTTAATTTAATATTCGTGTTACGTATTTATGATGGTGGTAGAAAATAAACTTGAAACTTGAAACCTGTCCCCTCCAATCATCTACGCCATCTATCTTATTCAATTATATATGCCGCTTCGACTCAGCCAGTCAGTAGTGGCGTGTACAGGAAGTGTGAGGTGGGGACTAACCTCGCGATTCCCCCGGTTCGTATGCACCCCGTTTTGCTGCTCGGTGCCGAATACACCACACATATTGTTCAACACACTCATACTCACTTCCCCCGACTATTACACTAATTTCACTTATACTTACAATAACATAGTAATTTACTCTACACTCACACATTTATCCACAGTTTTATATATATATATATTTTTATTTTTATTTCAAGACGCTATTATTGAGTAGCAGACAGAGACATGCCCACTAAAACATCCACTTAGTCTGTTAGTTCCACCAAATAGACGAAGCGGCCGTCGTATTGACGAACATACTATGTCGATATTTTTGTCGAAATTAAATATCAACTAACAAAATAATGGATCCCCCATTCACATCAAAATAATGGATCCCCCATTCACATCAAAATAAAAAATACTATGACATATTGGATCACAACTGGGGTTCATTGGCCCTTTGACTGCCAACTTAATTCCAGCAGCGCCAGAAAACCACAATCACCAGGGGACTGATCATCGCGAGGCCGTGTGCGCCAGCGTGTGGCTGACTCACGTGACCGAATACGTCACGGGTACAAATGCATTCCCAAGACGTCAGTGCGTCCATGGCATATTTAAGTGGGTAATGGGGCCCATGTGTACAGTCGCAATTTATGTTATTGTGAAGAAACAAGTAAATGAAATAGTCGTACTACTAGGTTTAGTCTTGCCTGTATTCGACATGCTCTGTGATAATCCTCCTCCACATATATGGATATTGTGCAAGGTTCGTTGCATCATTATCGAAAGTGTCACAGTTTAGGGGCTTGAACCCTGACGACACAGTGAAAGCCACCTCTGTTAACATGTTCAAGAACCATATTGACAAATACCTTGCAAGGAAATGGGGTTTTAGAAGCCTTGGCTTTCTACCCCGAGAAAATTGAAGGTAAAATTCAAGACAAATTCTTGGATTGTTCGTTTCTCAGTGCTTCTCTCCCTCTCCCTGAATTTTTTCTGGGCGTTTTTGTGAAGTCTGTATATGTGGATCAAATCTAAAATTGGTCCCACCTATATATACAAAATTATAACCTTATCAGATTAATAAACTTAACCCATTTATTATTATAATGGTTACAAATAATAATTTGGATTCATACAAAAAAGAAGGAAATTAAGGTTTTTTTCTCGAAATAGGAGCGAAAATGGAGCAAAAATAACGCGACAGATGGAATTAAAGTAAAATTAACTTAGTGTGGGAAAATAATTCCCGTCTGTCGCGGCAATTCCGTCTGTCGCACCTGCATGTACTGCTTACTGTTTATTCATTGGAAAATAAACAAGTATACAAAGGTTTCTGTTTTTCTTTGTTGTTTATTGTTTAAAGAGGTTTGATCTCTTTATTTTTAATATTAATAAACTTGAATTACAATTACATTTGAAACTATTAACGCAAACGTTCAGATGTTATAAAAACGTCATTTTAGTCGACCCGCGGCTGTCGCTATATAAAAATATTGTGTTATCGTGGCAACTTAGTTCATCTCAGCTATTTCGGTAAAAGGCCTATATCATTTTGTTGAAGGGTATTGCCTACTTATTCAAATTGTTTGTTTAATGTGTGCAAAGTTCATTACTAGGGCATTTTGGGAAAATGTAGAGGAAAGTGCTAATAAACTTCCGTGTGTCGCCGCGAAAACGGAGGTTTTGGATTGTTCCCATTTGTCAGCGGTTAATGGTTCGGATATACCATATTTATCCACGCAGGGAGCTGTAGCTCCCTGCTCCACCGTAAAAACAAAATGGTCAAATTTGACCAAATCTTGGCCAACTTAGCACCGAACCAAATTTGGTCAAACTTTGGATGGAATTCCCCATTGTAATTTTGACAATATTTGGTCTGGTGCATAGGTAACCGTTACATGTATACAATGGTCAAATTTCACCAATAATGTGTCAACTATGGTCAAAATTTCAATGGGAAATTGTACACGAACTTTGACCAAATTTGGTTCAGTGCATAGTTGACCAAAACTTGGTCAAATTTGACCAATGTGTTTTTACAGTGCATATACGTATACCACTCGTACGGATATGTGATTCACCGTAACAGTTATAACCAGCCTATATCCAATTTCCAAGTAACACCTATTTACCCCTATAGTGGGTATTTCGACCTTCAGTTTCCTCCAATAATAATTTATATTCCCCGTATTACGGGGTGGGTGGGGGTGACTATGATAATCTCATAGACAGGTTGATGAGGGGACACATGGGACATGCTGAGCAAGTATTGAGATGTAGGGCGACGCACGAAAATTGCGAAGTCGCACGTGGAAGTTGGTAGAAAGGGGAAGGGGGTGGGGTCTCGGTTGAAATGGAGGGACTGTATTGAGAGGGAGCTTAGAAGAAGGGCGGCTGGGTATGTCGATTGGAGAGCATGACTACGGATAGGGGGTATTTCATTCTAATTGGACATTCATACCTTCCCATTATAGTAACTTAGTTTCCTTCTACCTTCCCTGGTCCCTTTGTTATATTATAGGTTACTTTGTAATTTATTCGGGAATTTATTGTACTTTATGTGAATTTTGGATCGAATAAATAAATAATGAATGAAAGTATTATTATTGTGTTTGATGTCTTATTTAACTGGGGCAACTAGG
Organism: Scotoplanes globosa; assembly: GCA_027575025.1. Lineage (NCBI taxonomy): Eukaryota > Metazoa > Echinodermata > Holothuroidea > Elasipodida > Elpidiidae > Scotoplanes > Scotoplanes globosa. Next base: position 7,643 of record JAODAI010191853.1, on the reverse strand, counting down.
GCGTGGCCCTGGTCACCATGCGACGTATGCAAACCTAATTATTTTGACATCTTCACTGTCCGTCATTTGATGCAATCTTGCACTATTTTAAGCAATTTAAAGTTAAATTTGTAACATCACAAATTTACCTTTTATAGATTTTTTCCTGTTCTCTTTCTCTCTTCTCCACCTTTCTTCGTTAACGAAGATGGCTCAGTGATGGCTCAGTGGTGATAGCAGGGCCTGGTGATGTGTCATTGACCAAGGCACTTTATCTTGATTGTGTCACTTCACCCAGCTGGTGGGTACCTGCGAAGAGAGTTGTATTTATAGTGATGCGCTGTTATATGACAGCTCCTATGCAAAGCCCCGAGGGACACGTTCTTGTGGCATGCAACTTTGCGTTTGGAATGAACAGCTTTGAAAGTGCACATATGATGTGTAGGTTTGACAAGTCGCCGTGGACCAGGGTAATAATTCCGCTATCTCGCGCCATATGGTTCAGGGTAATAATTGTGCAGCGCCTTTGAAAAATATTGTATACACCTGGCACTATCACAAATCAATTATTATGATTATTATGTACCCTAAATAGTATGCCGCTGCATGGCTGATTAATATTAGTTTACAGCACATTGGACCTATGCAATCCAAATTCACACTTTTCTTCCAAGGAGAGTTACATGAGTATGCCTATATTGTTCCGAAGACCCGTCGGTCCGAAAATTCCCATGGTTTAGTATTAGGATTAGGGTTTAGGAATTAAGTGTTAAGGTCGTGTTAGCGCTACGAGCGTCTGTTTTCGGACTATGCCGTCTTTGGACCAATAGAGTACCGCCGAAGTTCAACCCTATGTACTTGATAACATTATCCACTTGGAATGCATTCGAATAAATGGTGTAGTGGTATGCGCTATACACTCTTGCACCACTGCGACCGGGGAAATGAGATGGCGATATCTACAACTATTAAGTTAAGTAATAAAGGATCAGCAAGGAAATAGTCCCCATAATATGATCCTGAACCTCCATCACCCACCCAATGGACATCCTAAACCCGTCCACATGCAGTCACAACAATACATATGAAGACCATTTCTTAGAGGCATTGGGACTAACTACGCGAACCAATGACTCTGGCAAGCCATTCCACTTGTCACCAACTCTCTGTGAGAAGGAAAACTTCCTAAAATCTAACCTGGAATATTCCTTACGTAATTTAAGACTATATGACCTCATGGTACCAGAATAGTCAGATAGCGTAAAGAAATCATCGAACTCAAGTTCAACTTATCAAAACCATGAACAATTTTAAATATCTGAATAAGATCACCACGAACACGATGGGTTCCAAAGTTATAAGCTTTAGATAGGTCAATTGTTGATCATGTGATAGATAACTAAGAGAACTAACTAATTTAGTATCCCTTCTTTGAACACGCTCCAGAATAATCATATCCTTGGCTAAGAACGGATTCCAAGATTGAACAGCATACTCCAGATGAGACCTAGCCATCTGCTTGTATAATCTAACAACAATATCCTTATGGAGGAACTTAAAATGGCATCTCAGAATCAACCCTAAAATCCAATTAGCTCTCCTCGCAGAACCGACACACTGCTTAGACGGATTCAATAAATAATCCAAATGAATGGTCTAAATCCTTCTCCGTCTGTGCAACCGCAACATTTCTACCATTGACATTATAAACATTCTGCTTATTCGGAATGCCGACATGCATAACCTTACATTTATCGACGTTGAAAAACATACCTCAATTATCCGACCACTTAAAAATAATATCCAACTCCGAAACCTATTCGCATCCTCCCCGAGCAAACCTCACCAGAAACCGTATTACCAGTGAACGTCTTGATTCTTGAAGTACAAACAGCATCGTCGAAATCATTACTATAAGCAACAAACAACAATGGACCCAAAAGAGAGCCTTGATGAATACCATTAGCAGACTATAGTGACACTCTTCCAACAAGACACAGACCCCGTCCAACAATCAACCTCTGCGCACGCCCACTTAACCACCCACTAATCCACCCAAGAAGGGAACCCCGGACACCCAACCTCTCTAATTTAAACAATAGTCTCCTATGAGGCACTTTATCAAATGCCTTTTGAAAGTCTAAAATCACCACATTAACTGATTTGCCAACATCCACAGACCTCGTAACCGTCTTCAAGATATTCCAGAAGATTAGAAATGCAAGATCTATTCTTCCTAATACCATGATGCTGCGAGTCACTGATTAAGAAATGACTATCCCAAAACTGCACTATGGCATCCTTAATAAATAATGGACTCCATAATCTTACAAACCATATTACTAGTAAGGCTAACCGGCCTATAATTTCCAACCCGCCTGAATTCCTGTTTTCCCATCAACCCCTTGTCGGTTCGTTGCATCACAGGGACTTCGAGAAGATCAGCCAACAATGGCTAGCTAACACAGCTTACCCTTGACATGAAATGTTGAACTAAATAAAAAATATTGGAATAAATGGTTACCTCGTGTGATCGCGAGTTTGAATAATGTGATGCTTTCGACAATTCGAAATTGAAACCCGAATGGAGATACATAAGCAGGTATACTTGGTGTGTAATTTGACATTCGAACACATATATCAAACATAGTTATACCAAAACAAGTCAAGTCACATTATAAATGCATATTTGATATACTTTGGAACATTAGGCTATGCTATGGATTGCTATTAGGCCTATATATAATATATATATATATATAGTATATATATACATATATGCATGATTGTGTGATAGTAATCGGTTATAGGTATAGGCTATGCCTACGTCAATAGACAACAGGGAACCACAGCTTGACTTGGGATTATCATGTTTATCTATCCGGTGGCATGATCAATTCGCTGAAATGTTTTCGCAATTATTGCATATATAATCCAGCAATTTGCATATTATCTTACCAACAATGAAAGAAACTTGTATCGTTGGTTCATAACTTGAAAAAATGACTTTCATAAAACTTGAACTAACATCAAAGAATTATAATAACCATAATAAATCCACCCCTTTTGATATTTTTGTATAATTATGAAATTGATAAATGTGAACAAAAATGAATATTTTAGCCTTCTAGGATATAGTCAGTATAATACAAAAGATTCGTGCCAACGATCGATATCAACGATTAATTAATAATTCAAACGAATCCCATTACAACAGGTTCTGCACGTGATGTCATTTCGTCGAATTTAGCAGTATTTATAATAAATAAGATCCATGATTAAGTGGGTACCATTGCTGATTGGCTGATTAAACCAAGGATGATGACGACGATTGGTTGTGAACAATAGTACAACCAATTGTGCAGAATCTCCATTGATATCTCTAGTAAACTTATTTACGCAAGAGTTGCGTTTCAGTGACCTAAAATGACACACGTGACAGTTACGCAAATATATATGTGGGCTTAGTGTTTAGTTTATGCTACCTGGAATACTGTGTAACTTACTTCTACTTCTACTTCTACAATGATACTCCTATAAAGTCCGAAAACATCACAAGGAGGACATGATTGCGATATCAAAGAATATGATACCGCCATGTCTCAAAAAATACTAAAGCACGGCAGTGTCTGACACCTCAATCCCCGAGTCAGACCCCTTTGATACCTGTCTTGAATGGCGTTGATGATCCACACATAGATGTTTCTGCAAGCAGAGCTTTCCAGTCTCTTATTGTCTTTCGAAGAAAACTAATCTGGTATTATTGATGGCGATTTGTTTGGATAAATAAATTGAATGTCATCGCTGTTTCTTTACAGTGATATTTGAAAGAAGTTTTATAGACTCAAAAATTCAAAGTTTGCCTACATGTACTCAAGTACAGCTGGGTGGCCTGGAAACCGTCGATGTAAGGTGTCTTGCTCACTAATACTTGTCAAGATGACCAGCATGCAGCCCGGTTATTCAAATCGGGGACTTGCACAATGCCAGGTCTGACACCCTAATACACTTGTCAATTGTAATCAGAGCCCCCCATACCCGGGCATAGCGGGGGACTGTAACCAGGACTTTAGCGGGATGTCCACCATATCTTGTGTCCCTGCTATACCGGGGACATGACACCAGTTTCTACCGGTGATGTTCACAGTGACATTTGGGCCGGGATTGTGACCCCGCGACTTCCACCAGGATTTAGTGGTATTTAACAGGGACTACCTTTTATTTCTGATTTAGTGGGGATGTTCAGCCAAATAATGCCCCGCCCTGCCGGGACTCTTCACGAATGTGGCGGGAAAGCAACGCGCATGTCACAACTATGAAAATAACATCCCCGTTACAGTCCTCTCAATACCCATAAGGGGGTGGATGGGTGGGGTGGGTCACAATTGACAAGTGCATAACCACCGAGCCATCCCAACATCTCTTAAATTGATATAGCCAGCACTTGTTTAAAATTTTGCCAGTGTAACAAATGGTGTAGAACTTTTTATTTGAGTTGTGACTAAGACACAGGGTTCCCGAGGCCTTCCCGAAATTATTGTGGCATGGGTCAAGTCATACCAAAGTCTTAACTAGTATCATGCTGGACAGTAAGGAGGGGGCTCTTCTGAATTCATTTCAAAGATCTGTGATTTATAATCCCCGTCAGAATGAGATATCAATTTGGTTGAACATATTGTAGCAGAGTGCAATCTATCTACTGTCGAACCATTTACTGCACAATGTTGTAGATCTACTAATGATGATGACAGGAAATTTAAAATGAGGTATATAGCGCCATCTATTTTGACATGCGCATGATAAGGGTTAAATGAGCTACCAAGTACAATCAATTAATCACACCACTTACTGTAGTCTTATTAGTCTACAACAAGTGCACTATTACAACAACTATGCATTATATGTTAATGTCCCCCTGCTTGAAAAAAGACTAACTTGAATCACACCAAATGCTACGTATAATGTCAAAGTAGCAGCAACCAACCGCAAAGTGAACGCTAACCCATATTCCCACCCATATTCCCCATTTTAGCCACAACATGGTTGAAATGTCACCTTCCCTGTTATATAAAATCATACCATGCCTTTAATTATATACATGTTCCCTTTCCCCCTACCCTCCCCTCTCTCCGACTCTTCCTGCCTTAAGAATCACATACAGTTTATCCACTCCGGCTGGCCGTTCAAATAGTACGTCTATCATGCATACAGGGCTCAAAATAACCGGAGGCACCGAAGGCCATGGCCTCCGTGCCCTTCACTTGGCCTTAATTGGTGCCCTCCAATATAATTGTACACCGAAGGCCAAATTTTCCATTGACTTTCTGTGCTATGAGCTAGGTGCCCCTGTCGTGGTTATAACTGTCTGCCCTGGTAACCTGGCTATTTTGGCCTTGTCCCTTCCGATGCTTAATTATTTAGAGCCCTGTGCCTACTGCTAGAGGTTTTACTCCGGGCACTCTGTTTTTGTATCTACCCCTCGTCTGTTCATTATGTCATAACTCCATGGTCACAGGGACTTTAGCCATTGGGTAACCAGATTACCCTGACTTAAAATGTTGAAATAAATAAATGAAAATAAAATGCAAATCTACCGTCCAGTCGGGGAGTCAAGGATTCGGGTTAGACGACTCAGGGTAATACCAAAGACTACACGACCGGGAATTATTAACAACAAGATATTTATATTTGTATCGTTATCATTGATACAGTTTTCAGGAGTTTTAAAGATTGATTCTACTGTTATATGGACAGTGCTATTAAACCAAACGGTTAGAAACGAGTCGTCTACTAACACCCAAACGATCAATGTTCAGGGCTCGAAATAAGAATCAAAAGGGGCAATGCCAAAATGGCCAGATTACCAGGGCTGACAGGTGTAACCACGATGGGGGCACCTCATAGCACAGAAAGTCAATACAAAATTTGGCCTTCGGTGTACAATTATTTTTGAGGACATCAAGGCCAAAGTGAAGGACACAGAGGCCATGGTCTTCGGTGCCTCCGGTTATTTTGAGCCATGAATGTTGTAGATATTAGTTTACAATTTCCAAGAAAATATTGATTTCCATCAATGTCAAATAATATTATATACCTTTTGTAGAATATATTGCTGTTTACAATCATCCAATTATATTTTCAAGAGATTTTGAATTCTGTTCTGGTGGAATAATTTCAATTAAGAATAACAGTGGGACAATTACAGCTCTACCAAATTATTGCCTTCCTTATTACAACTGTTGAATGCAGCGATTACAACATCATATTAATAACTTATATTGCCATATCCGGTATTGCTGTATGCCTACAGTGTAGCCAATTGAAGTGAATGTTCATGTAAAGGGTGATTAAGCGTGGCGGAGAGGTTCATAATAATGTAGTCCAATAACCAATGATATATGATGCATGACTCGGGGCGTTATCAGGCCTCCTCCAAGTGTGAAAAATGACAGGAGAGCATACCAATGCTCTCCCGGAGAGTTTCAGAAGAGCATATATAAGCTCTCCTGGATGTTATAGTCGCTGTTTTTCGGCTAGTAATGTATTTTATTAATGGGAAGGAAGTGTTCTAAAGTAAAAACGTGTTAGGATTTGGTCGAGTAGACGCCCTCCTGTCAGAAAATAAGGTAAAAACATGAAAAATATATATATTTTTTATTTTTATTTTTGTAATTTTTTTTAGGAGCGCCATAGAGGACGCTCCTCGGTGCCTGTCAGGAGCGTTTAAGGAGCCGCTGGCTCTCTTCGAACATGGAGGCCTGCGCTATGTGTAACAGAACTATTATGTGTTAGAGCGTGTGAAACCGATAGAGGCCCATTGTTGCCATACTGCTAAATTCTTAGCAATATGGCAAAGTCTATGAAATAGTACAGGCGCGTTCGCCCCATGTCGGCTTCACCAGGATTCAAAATTTAATAAAAATATGTCATGGTTGTCCCCGGGGCAACCAGTTCCTGTGAACATAATACTATTTCATTTGACATTTGGTTGTCCTCAGGGCAACCATCTACACTAATATTGACAATTATTGGTTGCCCTGCAGTATCTCTCACGCCCGGACGCCTGCTAATTTCGAACCCTGGTTTCACTATTGTGTAATGAGTTATGGGTGTAGCACATTAATACACCTCATTGTTTATGACACACTCATTCAGATAACCAAAGAGCAAGCCGCCCAAGAAAGAAGCAACTGTTACAAGGAAAGAATAGTTTAGTATTACAGGAACTGGGAATAAATGAGTCTTAAACAGTCTGACCGGATAGCTCAGCTGATAAGCGTTGGACCGGTGATCAAAATTTTGTTTGAGACTTTTAACGATACAGAGTTGTAACTGTTCACGTTTTCACGTTTCATGTTTCACAATCACGTAATCGTGCATTGAATTAAAGTTTATGCTATTGCAATACACATATATATATATATATATATATATATATAGGAAAATTGTAGATTCCACGTATACTCCGGAAAATTGATCTAGTGATCAATCGATCATTAAATCATACTCCTAATGTCTACATTTTCTACTTCTACTACTCTATTACCATTTGTGTATTTAGCAATAGACGTAGTCTATATTATTCACTTATATATATAAGGAAAATTGTAGATTCCACGTATACTCCGGAAAATTAAATAAGTGAATAATATAGACTATGTCTA
>JAODAI010191742.1:0-10644 GCA_027575025.1 Scotoplanes globosa | reverse complement strand
TACCGTGCTCACGAGCCATTTCTTGTGATTTTAGCAATATTTTACGATAAAGCCACGCCCACTCATTAATATTCAAGGATCATCGTAAAAATCAATAGGCTTCCTAACCCACCCATAGTGCAGCCCTGTGGCAAATATCAACCCAATCCGACTTACGGTTATTGAGGTACCGTGTTCACGGGCTAATTCTCGAGATCAGTTTCGCAATAAACCCCACCCACTAATTAATATGCGAGGTATCACGGTCTAAATAGGTGGGTTTCTTCCGTGTGCTACAGGGCATCATGTTTCCAACATCTCAAACAAATGCAAGGGCTTCGCCTGTACATTGTAAGATAGCCTAGCATCTAGCCTACCAATGTTTTACGAATAAAGTTCCGCCCACTCATTAATATGCGAGGTATCGTCGTCAAATTAATAGGCTTCCTTACCGACCCACACAGCAGCCCTATGCCGAATATCAACTCAATCGGACCAACGCTGATTGAGTTATCGTGTTTACGAGCTAGGCGTCACACACATACATACACACACGCATATACACACATACGCCGGGGTGACCGCATATATTTCTTGTTAAGATAAGAAATCAAAAATGGAAACGTGGTTCAATTTGTATTTAGATATTATTTATAATCCACCACATTTCTAATCTGTATCATATTTTATAACTGGTGTATAGTGGTCGTTCTCAGGTTAATTTTTTGGGGGAAATTAGACTTCTTTCCAATGCTATATGACATCAATTGGTCAATATGTATCGATCAATTGACTTAATAATGATTTAGTGATGGTGCATTTTACTACATTTGAAATCCATTGTTTGTATGCTTGTAGTTGTACATATAGGTACAGTTTAGATAATATTGCTCATCTGCGTTTAATATGCTAACGAAGACCTAAGATCCAAGGTTCGGCCGAAATTTTCGTACTTTTATTTTATTTTTTCCTTGTTTTAATTGTAGAACTCTTGTGATTCAATTACAATATTTTAACATTATGGGAACGTACGTAGAAGTTGTGACTATATATATTTATCAGTTAGGCCTATATATATATTTATAATTTAGGTCTATATAATATTTATCATTTTAGGCTTGTATTATATAAGCATGCGAAGCCTATCATCGTGCATGGTGTGTAAGTCGCCAAGATATATTAACAAATTGTATGAGATACACCACCACTTATTTACGACATATAGCTCGACATCAAAGTTAATACGAATGTCAAAGAACATTTAGTAAGCAACGATTTACATTCTTTTACTCCCATGTCCTCCGTGGTTATTGCTCTAATGGGATGACGGGTGTTGCGTGGATTAGCAGTTAATGACTGCAATGATTCAAATATGTGGCCTTTGACACCAATTCCTGGCCCAAGCAGTATTGAACATCCGCACGTGGTGTCATTTCATCGGATTTAGCGGTACTATAATATAAAAAATACCCTTGGTATACGCGTAACTATTGCTGAATGGCTGAATAACAGAGGACAATTGGCTGTTGACAATAAAATGTATATCACGTGACATAATTCAAAGGTATGCGCAACCAATTTTGAAGGTCCCCCCGCCCACTCATTAATATGCGAGGTATTATATTATTATAGTCAATATCAATAGGCTTCATACCAACCCGCATGCCATCTATGTACCAAACAAATATCAACTTAATCCGACCTACGATTATTGAGACACCGTGTTCACCAGCCAGTTCTTGAGATTTTCCAATAAGCCACGCTCACTAATTAATATGCATGGGATCACCACCGAAAACAGATATATAATTTCCTCCAATTTTCCCCCCAAAAAATTGCGAGGACTTCTCATATGTACATTGTAAAATAGCCTATCTTCTCTAGCCTATCAATATTTTACGAATAAAGCCAGGCCCACTCATTAATATGCGAGGTATCGTCAAAATCAATAGGCTTCCCAACCGACCCATACAACAGCCCTGTACCAAATATCAACTCAATCCGACTTACTGTTATTGGGATATTATGTTTACAAGCCATTTCTTGCAATGTGGAGATATCATCGTCAAAAACAATAGGCTTCCTAACCGCCCCATAGAGCAGATCTTTACCAAGTATCAACTCAACCCGACTAACGGTTATTGCGTTATCGTGTTCACGAGCAAGTGTTACATGTATACACATACACCCACCCACACCCACGCCGGGGTGACCTCGTAGATTTCTTGATAAGACAATCCATCAAAAACCTGTCCCAACAGTGTGATACCACAATTCTTTTCTGGGTCATGAACATCACCCTTTTGCTTCCAAATAGGCACAATCAGGATGCCAGTCCCTTGGGGTATACTCCCCTCTTTCAAACACACATTGAACCACTTTACTCCCACATCCATCCCCTGTAATAAAAAATATTTCCACCCCTCCCTCATTTCGTCCAAACCCGCAGCATTGTCGCTCTTCATTTGTTTCAGAGCCCATTCCATATATGCACTTCAAAGTCAGAGATCTCGATGACCTCAATCTTACCACTCACTGCGCTGGGTAATCCAGATGAGCACCTTCTCTCCGATGTATACAGCTCCCTGAAGTAGTTATCCCATACCGTAATTACCTCATCGTTGTCATCAGTGACCAGCCTCCTGTCCGGATCACTAACCACTCTACCTCCCTTAACATCTACGCACCTTCCTGTCACGTGCCATCCTAAAGATAACTTTCCTCTACCCCATCAACATCCAGCTGGCTATAAATGCTATCTTCCATACCACATCTTGCCTTTTCCACGGCCCTCCTAGCTGCCCTCTTTTTCTGCCCATAAAGGTCACGTGAGGCTAACCCCGTGTGTATTCCACTATCCATGGTCTCTTCTATTTTCTTCAAAACCGCCCACTTCTCACCCACCGACCTCTCCTACATTCTTCGTCCACCACATTTGGCTTTTGTTTCCTTGCCAGAGGTCCCTTCCACAAAGTGTGTCTGCCCCACCCACAAAAGCAAGCTTAAAGGGTCCCCACTTTACCTATACTTATGTAGCTCCGCAAAGCTACGCGCCACACTGTCCTTACACACTTCAGCCGTATGACCCTTGTACGTCCACCACTTCCCTCACTACATATGCTGAGAGCTTCATTGCTTCCAAAGCCACCAACTAACCTTAACCGCTTGGCCACGGCACTGGTTAAATCACGATTATTTTAACATTTTAATTATTATGCATGATATCACTGTGAAAAACAATCGGCTTCTTCACTGTGTATCACTATGCAATATACCAGGTAGCATCAAGTCAAGCCGACACACCGTTCCCGAAATACAATATACATATATATATATATATATATATATATACGGTATATATACGACACACTAAATATAATGTACACCTGCATATTGGATATTATTGACCGAGTGATAATACTATGCATTCCTCAAGAATGCTTGAACTAGAGCGCAAAGTAAACGAAACCGAACACATGGACAAAGGTAGCATCCATTCATTATTAACTTCCGAATACCACAATACGATGTCCCAAAGCGCTGACTGACATACGATTACTAGTTGTCCCGGGAACTTAACGGTATTAGAGTGTATATCATGCAATCTGATATAACCACTCCACAAGTATATAGCAGCCAGCAGTACTCGATTTGAAGGGATTGGAAAGTTTGTAAATAATGTTAGTTGATATTATACAGCAGAAAAGTATCTACAAAATGCCACAAACTAAGAGTCAAATCGGCCATTCCGTTTTCAATACATTGATGTTGGTGAAGTTTTCAGTTTCAAAGCGCCATTTAATTAAAGAACGTCTTTATCAAGACTACAGTGACGTAGGACCCTTACAACTAAAAGTACATGCATAGCCTGGTAAATGGCTTGTAAATAAGTTTTCTCGAAAAGTTCTACAAGTCCGACAATGTTCACGCTTGGTGGGAAGGTTGACCCCAATGCATATAAGACCTGGGTTATTGTTGGTGGAGCTCAAAGGTAATTTGAGGTCAAATACTGAACACGTATGGGCCTATTTGTGTTTGACCTCAAATGAGCTTTGACCTCCACCAAAAATAACATAAGTCTTGTAGTATTGGGACCATACCAAGTTTGAACGTTGTCGGACTTTAACTTTTCGAGAAAACATATGTACAAGCCATTTCCAAGGCTAGGTCTGTATATTAGTTGTAAGGACCCTGCGTCACTTTAGTCTTGATAAAGACGTTCTTTAATTAAATGGTGCTTTGAAACAGAAAACTTCAAACATCAATATATTGAGAACGGAATGGTTGATTTTACTCTAAAGCAGTTTGTAGATACTTTTCTGATCTATAATATCAATTAACATTATTTACAAACTTTCATCATTCAATACACGCGGTCGCATTTTCAACGTCCAAAACTTTTGTTACTAATTGGACCCGGATTCTTTAACACAACCGTGTGCCATAATAATTATATATAAAATTATGTATATATAATTATATATAATTATATATAGTATATATATTATTTTCGTATAAATAAAATATAGCTTATAAAGGCCCCATAAATATAACTCCTTAAAATAGTTGACAATGGAAAAGTACATAATACACAAGAAACATGCAAAGTGCATGGTAAATTCTTGTCTCAATTTGGGGCTTCGTCTGTACATTATCAAAGAGCCTGGTCAAAGAGCCTGGTCAAAGAGCCGGACCTTTAGCATATCGGTAATATATTAATAAAGCCGAGACCACTCACTAAAGGACACACCAAAGTTGGGGTATACTTTATGTAGGCCCAGCAGACATCAGTCTTCCTGAAACTGAACTACCCCACTTAGTGAACAGTCATTTAGAGTTAGAATAAAGATTATGCTTATGCTTACTTGCTGAGCTGTATCCCAATTGGGATGCATACATTTTTAGATCTGCTACACGAGGTACATGTCCAAATTTGTAAATAATGTTATATAATATCAGAGAGCATAATATTATCTATACAAAATGCTTCAAACTAGAGTCAAATCGGCCATTTCGTTCTCAAGATATTAAGGTTTGAAGTTGGAAATTACAATGTTAAAAACCGTCTTTATCAAGACTAACGTGACATAACGTCCTTACAACTAAAGCATAGATATAGGCTAGTAACTGGCTTATAAATATGTGTTCTCAAAATGTTAACGTTCAACCTTGGTATGAAGTTTGACACTGTTGCATACAACACTTGTAGTATTTTGGTGGAGGTCAAAGGTCATTTGAGATCATAGTTTGAATACATAGTTTGACTTCAAATGATCTTTGACCTCCACCAAAAATAACACAGGTCTTGTATGCATCGGGGTCAACCTTCATGCCGGATTTGAACATTGTCGGACTTTAACTTTTGCCATAAAACGTATTTACAAGCCACGTATCAGGATGTATCTGTAAATATAGACCACGCCCTACTTATGCAAATTTAAAATTACAGTAAAATACAGTAATTCATTACAACAGTCAAGGATACCCGTAGAAATCATTAAGATGCCGTCACACACAGTAAACTGACTGTAGCCTACATTTAGAATAAAGTACTGTAGCAAATTACGGTAAATTACTGTAAAATTAAATTTAGATTTGTAACAGTGTATATAATATAATATACTGTATGCTGTATACTAATGAACTATATATATTGTAAATGTGCATCTCCAATACTATATACGACAAAGGATGACGTCATAATTCGCAGGATGTGATATGAATAAGATATGTGGGTGATTCAGCTCGACCAAAGGGTGATTGATGGCCCGGGGGTGTGGATGACTTTGTCGTTGCATTCCTGTGCAGTTAAGCCGAACGTCAGTTGCTGTATGGCTCCCATACCGTACTAATAATAACTTATTTTTATATCTCCGGTCCATTATGTTGTTATACATCCACAGATGAGTATATAACCCTACTTGTAAACAGAAATATATTGGAAATGGCATACTTATTCATCGGCATAGCATAAGTTCAAACTACTATAGTAAATTCCTGAGAATGCAATGCATCCAGCCATATTGCTCAAAATCGGCACTAATTGCATTGCTATCGTACCATGGCCGGTGAACGGGGACAGATAAAAGTTATATATACAGCCACCAGCTGCACGTGGTGAACCGTACATGGAACTTTGACCAATCTATATGCAAACACAGGTAGTCCTACATGTGGACTCCCGTATTTATAATGGGTTGTGTTTTATTGGCCTGGCGTGGAGTTTATATACCACTTTAGATAGTCCTATCACTGAATAATAATCATTGCATAAAATAGGCCACCAAGATACCGGGGCGGCACCAGGATTTCCACAAACGGGAGTGGGGGGGGGGGGGGCGGTCTAAGACAGGGGGGTGAAACACAAATTTGTCACTTTGACAAAGCACACTCCCACCTGCTGACGATCCACCCGGATGAACTTCTAAGACAGCGTCGTAATACAGGAGTAGGCTGTGGCGTAGTGGTAAGCGCTACGCTCTTACACCACTGCGATCGGGGCTCGATTCCCGGTCGGACGTGCAAATGGGATGGCCATGTCTACAACGAGAGGTTTTACTCCGGGCACTCCGGTTTTCCCCTCTATCCCTTGTCCGTTCGTTAGGGCCTTCTGGAAGATTAGCCAATGGCTAAAGAAGTTACCCTGACATGAAATGTTGAAATAAATATATTTGTTAGAGCCACTGGAATAAAATCATAATCACTCTGTATTCAAAGTCCCATAGACTGAGCTAACCGATCACAAAAGGGGCACACTATTTAGAATACGTGCACAGGGATAGGGTCTACCATGCTACTATACAGATGCATTTCTTATTCATGAATATTGATGAGGCCACAAAAGTCATCATATTAGTCTATTTTACCTTGTCATGAATCCAGAACATGACTTGTTCATGGATCCGGGTGAAATGGATCAGTTACTGTGCCTGCAGTAGTCGGATGTCTTTCTCCTTGATCTCAGAGAAGAGGAGATCTCATGTACAGCATGAATATTAATGAGGTCACAAAGGTCATCCTGTAGAGCCTATTTTACGTTGTCATGAATCCAGACCATGACCTGTTCATGGATCAGGATGAAATTAATCAGTTTCTGTGCCTGCAGCACTCGGATGTCTTTCTCCTTGATCTTAGAGAAGAGGAGATCGCACAGACGATGATCCCCACCAACCCTTCTAAAATCCATCTCAACACAGTTCTTCCATCTTAAACGAGGCTACCCCCTACCCCTACTAGCAGCTTCCATATACAGCATGAATATTAATGAGGTCACAAAGGTCATCATGTCGAGCCTATTTTACCTTGCTATGAATCCAGACCATGACCTGTTCATGGATCTGGATGAAATAATCAGTTAATGTGACTGCAGTAATCCAATGCCTTTCTCCTTAATCTTAGAGAAGATCGTCTGTGATCCCCACCAACACTCCGAAAATCCCTCTCAATACAGTCTTTGCATCTCAAACAAGGCTTCCCCTACCCTAGGGCTACTGATTTTCCGAGGTAAAAACAAAAAAATCTGTGGTAGTGATCGGAAATCCTGTGATGTTCCGTGATTTTCAATTATTTAAGGATTTTTTACTTGATTATACCTTATAAAACGATGTCAGATGTATCATACCGCAATTGAACTGTAAATGTACACACATTCAAATCAGCAACGTATAGGGCATATTTTGATACCCTGATACTACCCAGATGTTAATTTTGAGTTTATATGCAGCATTATGAACGACATGAATATTAATGAGGTCACAAAGGTCATCATGTCGAGTCTTCTTACCTTGTCATGAATCCAGAACATGACTTGTTCATGGATCCGGATGAAATGGATCAGTTTCTGTGCCTGCAGTAGTCGGATGCCTTTCTCCCTGATCTTGGAGAAGAGGAGATCCCACAGACGATGAAGCTCTATAAGACGAGCCTAAAGGGAAAATAAACCAGGCAAAATATAGTAATTTATACACATGAGGTTTAATAATTTCAGAAAGAATAGGGGAGTGTGATCTGTGTTCATATTTTTTTAATAACGACATAGCAGCATGGCTTTATACAATATATACTTTTTCAATGTAGGTTGGTTGGTTGTGTTTAACGGCTCGTTTCTAACCTTCCGATTTAATAGCGCCGTCCTCTGAATTTTTCCTATTTGAAGATCACTGGATTGTTAACGTGCTGCAATCCTTTAAAACGATAGTCCACCCTCATTTCAAAATAATTTAGAAAATGAAGGAACATAAGTTAATACCATGTATACCAAATTTGACCCGTTTCGTACGTTACAATTTCAAGAAATCACTATTTAAAGTTGTTGTTTACTTCTCGTTAACTTGAGTGACGTAAAGTGACGTATTGTACTCAGTTTGGAATATTGAATACTGCCAAACAGTATCAAGGAGTTTACCGTATAAATGGTAGCGTACGCGATGCATGTACATAATGCACGCTATATCATACGCACGCCTTAACGGTTAATATCCATTTTCAAACCTTGGCGACAATTTTCATTCACTTGAAATCATCAGTTTTGATGGAAAACAGATCCAGTATTGAATACGGGATCCCCATCAGCATTTTCCTCAAGCATATGGCTCACAATGTTATATGCCTAAATCTAACGTTGTAGCGTTGACGTTGTAACATTGTAACTGAATTCCCTGATTTTGTACATCAAATAACTTAAAACTGTCATTGTGAACCGGTGTGAAGCTGTACATCACTAGATGGGAAATTTTAAGATAAATCATTTGCGACTGGTTCGAAGCTCGCATGTGGAACTGAATGCACAAATGCGGGCAGAGTAGGGGATGTACACTCTGTCAAGTCGCATATATGCGATGATGGCATCGAGAGGGATAAGTTGAACAACAAGCGAGAAGGAAACATGTCCCAATTTGAAAGTCTTTGGTATCACCAGACCTCCAGTTGTCTCGAACCCACGCAGGCACGGAAACACTATTCGGTCTCCTGACGATAGGTGGATGCTGTAACCATTGAGCCACGCTAGTAGATAGAGGGCATCGATTCTTAACACATTGAGTCCCACAGGGTATTTTCGGAGCATTATCCTAACATATTTGAAATATTCAAGATCAAAGAAGATTTTGATCTAGTATTGATAGTAATATTCTGAAAGTATACATATTATTCATTCTAGAGAGCCAAAAATATTTCTAATTTTTTTCCTTCATATTTTTCTTTTTTTTTAAATGTTTTTTGTTCATTTTTTTTCTTTTTTCACGCAGTGTAGGTATAGGAGCACTGTCGCGTATATGCGACAGTGGGACTCAATGTGTTAACTCTTATCATGTGGGAGGCGGGAGCTCCCGCCCGAACAAAAGTACACTGAGAAGCGGGAGGCTGAAGCTCCCGCCGTGACGGGGGGTACAGGGGGCACTTTCAGGGGATCTTCCTGGTCTTAGAAAAGGTTTTAGAAACAGGTGATGGCGGTATATGGGATCTACAGTTCAATCTATCGTTTGAGCTACAAAACATTACCGCTCCTATATAGATAGTTCATGTGATCGTCGATTGAAAATAAATTGAAAATAAATTTGAATTATGCTCAGTTGTACAATGTATTTTACCAAAAAACGCTCAGCATGATAAGAGTTAAAATACATTTAAACACGTGCGCGTATACCTACACTGGTGACAATACTGGTTCACTGAAAAATCCGCCACGATTTATATTCCTAGTGACAACACTTGTTAGTGGGATCCAGGAGATAGAGAGAGACTGCATTATAATTTATCATTCTACCCTCCGAGACGCATTGTGAAGAATATAACACAGTTTCTTACCTCAATAACGTCCGATGCAAAGTGTTCGTGTGTAATCATGACCTGCCCATCTTCATCCAACTGCTCAATGTATTTGGAATGAGCCAGGACCTCGGCTTCAAAGGCCTGGTGTTTCTGAAGCTTGGCCTGATTTGGGAGAGAGTGGTTGGTGGGAGAGAAAAGAAAGGAACATGTTTAGAACATGGTGTAGAAAGACGTTCATCACAATTCATAACACCATTTTGAGCTTGGTGTAACAATGTAGTGATAATACAATTGATTGATTAAAACTAACCTGGCCCTTTCAGGATAAGAATTTAAGAAAATGACCATGGCTGTCCACAGGGCAACCAGATTGGTAGATATTGGTTACCTTGTGGACATTTAAGTTACCCAGTTTATAACATACCTGCATATTTTAATACTACTAGATGTGTGTATTTTATAGAATGGTGGTTACAATTAAAGAGTTTCATCGCAAAACGTGTTCCATTTTAGCCATTTTGCGTAGACACGTTTTTATATGAGCTTTTTAATGTAGTTCCTTGCAAGAAGTTACGCCAACTGCGTTGTAACTTTTTGGAATGAATTATATCTGTATATTATCTGTGACAGTTAGCTGCAAAAGTCGAATGGCTAGGTAAAGATCCACAGTGAATCTGCACCTAATAAAAATAGATGCAACGTGAATCTTTAACTAAGAACTACAGTATAATAATAATAATACTGAAGATTTATATAGTGCTTTTCCTGCTTAAGACCAGAAGGTCACACCTCCAAACGCTTCACAAAAGAAATAGATGACAAATAAACACGAGCAATATTCAATCATAGTAAAGTGAGAAGAGATGAGTTTTAAGACATTTCTTAAAACGACTCAAT
>JAODAI010191631.1:0-10645 GCA_027575025.1 Scotoplanes globosa | reverse complement strand
CACCGGGAATCGAGCCCTGGTTCCAGTGGTGCATGAGCGCAGCGCTTACCACTACGCCACAGCCTACTCTTCATTGGACATCGACTTCACAAAGCCTAATCTACAGGTAATGTCACTAGATTGCGGATAAAATTGAGTTGTTAAATACCTCCCAAATTACAAGAGACAAAATACAATTTCTTAACAGAGATGACAGTTGGGTCTACCAGTGTTTCAAAACAAGAAACCAGTTTATTTTCTCAATGAATACGACATTATTCATGTAAAGTACATGTTATTATATGACAATATATGGTTCCCAATTAGTTAGGATAAAATATTAATGAGGACAATAATAAATATTAATAATAGGTAGTAAACAATTATTACATGCAATGTCATTCCAAAAACGAGGAAGTAATTGTCCTAGTTTGTTCCATGCAGGATCATGTATTTATTGTGTGGAAATTGTACAGTGAAGCAGCGTTCTATATTACAGGTTGCAGACAATGGAGAGATGGGACAACATGGGGAAAAAGTCCTAGAACATCGTAATTTATGTGAAATGTCACAAACATACTAAAAAACATCCATCCATCCATCACTGCAGCTAATTAATTATTAGAAGAAATTAAAATTGCCTACAAATAGCCACCTATACACACATTAATACTTCTATAGCAACGGGGACAACTCCAAAAAGGGTGGTTTCAGTTCTACAACAAAGCGCTTCTGTACACTTTGCCTTCCCAAAGTACAGCAGGGGGGTTATTCCCCCACCCCCTTTGGATGAGAACACTACTATATGCTTTTCCCCAATGTACACATTAAAATAGATATCATATAATTATCAACGATTAATATTAGTAGGATTATTACTGTTATAATATTTATTACACCTACGGTAATCAGTTATACTCGAGTCCCGTCAGTAACCGTCTTTGTACGCTGAAATCGCGAGGCGGTGACTTGCGTTAACGAACCTCCCTCCTCCCAGTGCATTTATTTCATGCATTGTGGTTTCATGTAGGCTTTTTGTACGCTCAGCATGACTAGAGTTAATTCATCATCGATTGGTTGATTAGGTTCCACGGATCATTTCAACAATAAGGTACAGTGAATCACCACATCCCAATGTATTTCATGTAAGTTACACACAGTGGGCGCAATAAGACCAGTGTAAATTCGTTGATTGATTTTAAATCAAGATAAGTTAAGTAAGAATTAATAGTCCTCAAAATATGGTCCAGAACCTCCACCATTTACCCCAGTGCACCTCCAGGATCATTAAGGACATAGTCCTCATAACATTATTATGAACTTCTCACCACCCAGTGGACTTTCAGGATTAGTAAGAACATTGTCCTCATAGTATGACTCTGAACCTCCACCACCCAGTGGACTTTCAGGATTAGTAAGGACATTGTCCTAATAGTATGACTCTGAACCTCCACCACCCAGTGGACTTTCAGGATCAGTATGAACATTGTCCTCATAGTCTGACTCTGAACATCCACCACCCAGTGGACTTTCAGGATCAGTAAGAATCAACAAGAACATTGTCCTCATATTACGACTCTGAACATCCACCACCCAGTGGACTTTCAGGATCAGTAAGAACATTGTCCTCATAGTACGACTCTGAACATCCACCATCCAGTGGACTTTCAGGATCAGTAAGAATCAACAAGAACATTGTCCTCATAGTACGACTCTGAACATCCACCACCCAGTGGACTTTCAGGATCAGTAAGAACATTGTCCTCATAGTACTATGACTCTGAACATCCACCACCCAGTGGACTTTCAGGATCCCATGATCATCATTAGAAACTAATTTGACCTTCATAACAGAGTTCTAAATTTAGTAGAGCTGTTAAACAGGAAGTGTGAACAACAGAGTAATCCACCTTACATATAGAGGTTCTGCATGTGATGTCATTTCATCAAATTTACAAGTATTATGCTATTTCTGTTGGACCACGGTATTGAAAACAGTCCCTTTCGGCCAATCAGCAACACTGTACTAACGACTATGCAAAGTGACCACCACGCACGCACGCCCACGGATCCACTTTTCAGTGACGACTGCTGAACCTCTGTAGACATACATCTACTTAAAGGTCAATGAAGGTCAACAATTATGTTGCCATGACCTAAACTAAGATGCTCCACTGCATAACAATGGGCAGGAAGTCACTTAGAATGGTATTTACAGTAGTTATCATAACACATTGGTCTCTGGCAAGATTGACATATTTAAAACTGTAAAAAGTTAAATTTTATGATCGGAAATAAAGAAAGCCCCTAAAATGGGGCTTCACCCGTTGCTTATATCTACAGCCCCGTAATCTTACAATTTAGACGCCTTAGCCCAGACAGAATTGAACAATCGTACAAATTATTTTATATATATGTGACCCAACACCCCAACAGTAGGAGTTTGTCGTCAAATATGAAAGTCATTAAAATTGACAAATAAGGGGAACAATCCGCAAAACATTAATTTTCAGTTTTTCTCATACATGTCATTGTTCCATTATTATATTTCGATAAAAACATGTTTGGCTGAAATTTGAACACAGAAAGTGATATTTTAGGGCATATTTGTTAATTAAATTATTTTTGTATACAAAGTACACATTAATCAGAACATGTATCAATTTAAATCATCCTTGTTGTCTATATAAATGTTTACACAGTCTTGCACCTTTTTACCTCGGCAACTATATTGTTTGATTACCTCTGCAACTATATTGTTTGTTCTACACTCTCTTCCACCGCTATTGTTCCTGAACCGAAATCGTTCACCAGGTACTGGAGATTGAGCTTTCGCTAAATGTGGCTCCAAGCTTAGGAATGCACTTCCTTTGAAACTTTGCACCGTACCCACAATTGGTTCATATAAAATATGGTTTAAGCATTATGCATTTAATTCATAGATTATTGTTTTAATAAGTTGAATGTTGAATAGCTCATTCATTCATGTCCAAACAATGAACAAGTGTACTAAATTAGCATCAGCAATGTAATTCTTAATGAATGAATAGGTTTCCTGGCCCTTTTCAACGCAATGGTTATATGAGCCACCCAAAGCCTTTGATGTACCAGTTAGAGCCACTGAAATATAATCATCATCACTCCGTATTCAAACTCCTGACCTTACGATCAAAAGTCCAACGCTCTATCAAATGAGCTAGCCGGATGATTTTCATCAACATAATCAATCATACATATAATGTTGTGGTATTTATGTAGAAATGACAACATATATGCATATACTACATAGATTTAAGTACATATCTATACTATACCATCTCTATTGCAGTATGAAGGTGAGCAACTAAGTCTAAAGTTTAAGTCTAAAGTATCTTGCTCAAGGATACAACCATAGCAACCAAGGGAATGAATGAATTAATAGGTTTCCTGGCCCTTTTCAACGCATTGGTTATATGAGCCACCAAAAGCCTTTGATATCAGTTAGAGCTACTGGAATAAGGGAGGATTCAACTCATGTTATTATAGCAACAACAGGATGCGACCCGGACAGGATTCGAACCCCCGATCTATGGATCAAAATCCTGATGTCCATACCACTCGGCCGCCACACCAACTCCACCACCCTATCTATATGCTGTACAATCTCTGTTGCAGTCTGAAGCGCCTTCCAACAAACTGGATTTGATTTTGGCGCTATATAAATTGATTGATTGATATTACAGCCAATCATGATGGATAAATATTGTGGGGTAGGATTATGCTGGTATATTTGAGGGTGAATTTTCCCCCAAATGCTTTAGTTGATAGTGGATAAACGGTACATATTGTACATATTGTACATGTATACATTTGTATAAGATACAAATGCATGCGACGTACAACAATGAAACCCATTTTAAGTTTCAACTCTTTGATGGTAGGCCGTGGATGCTCCAAATCAATGTACGTACAACAACGCAACCCATCTTAAATAACTACGATTCAATTGTAGGCAATAGATGCTTTAAATTTGTGTACTATTGGAGAGAGAGATAATTACTTAACGGCATATCAACAGCGAGGCTAAATTAGTGCCAGATAATACAAACAAATAAAGGAATGACCATCCGGGATAACTGACTACTCTTAGCGAAAACATGGCCAGACTAGACGAACTAGTGCGGTATTCCTGCCCCGGGACCGCCATTTAATGTCCTCATCCGATGGACGCCCCTCACCAGGCTTAGCCTATGAACATACCGGGATGTTGGCCACCACCATATAGACAGCTACTGGGAGCCACTGGTGAGAGTGGATCTACCCGTAGCATGAGCAGCCGGTTATCGTCCGTCCACAGCAAGGTAAGAGTTAAACTGTACCATCAGCATATCCTAACAGCTTAAATTAATATTAATAACAGTAATGACAAATGTGTAAAAATCTAAGAAACCAAATAATTGTGATTTTTAAATATGATAGCTGGTCAACAATCTGTCATCCGATGTCTCAAATCACGTCAGTGGTTTGCAAAACTATAAATTAATTACACCCCAAAAAGTGATTAAACGTTGGCCATCCAAAATCTGGATGAAATTAACCCAAGGAAGGAGCATTATCACGATTCTCTCAACCTATTAGTGTATAAGCAATAACTATGTAACATTTTAAAATTTGGCACAATAATTAATAAAAAATAATAATCAAGTTTTAAGTTGTTACCTGACCTATTATAGCCTTGCATAGTATTCATTATATTTTGTAGAACTGATGATTTTGACGCATCACAGAAACCAACCATTTCAAACTCCAGTGGTGGAACTACTAACTAGCGAGATCACAGGAAGAAATTATGGATCTATGAATATTCATTAAATCCGGACCTTCTAAAAATTTTGATTGGTAGATTCTTACACATCCCTGCCTGAACAGGTCAATCCCAACGGCCAACTGTGATTCGTTAACAAGATAATTAACATATCAACTTCAGTTTTAATACTGCAAAATCAACACATAACACTATTTACTTCACCACACAAAAATTAAAACTTTGGCAATTGCGAAAAAGGACATAATTATTTGTAGTAACATTCTTTGCTGAATAATTTGAAGAAAAACATTAATTATGGAAGAAGATTAATAATATATATATCCTACAATCTTAATTGTTATAGCAAAATTACATTTATGTCAATATATACTTTATTGTCTGTCTCGATTTTTCACCCATCTACAGTTATTATGGCACTAGCAGGATCGCCCGCTTATTAACGCTACTTCTAATGTCTAGTTATCTGATCGATTGGGTTGTCCGGCCCTCTACAACACAGAGGTTAAATGAGCCGCCCAAAGCCTTTCATATACCAGTTAGATAATTGTATATAAACAATCTTAATAGTTGGTGGTTTGGGTACTGCATTAAACAATAGCCCTATGCATCTAGCAGCCATTGTTGGCCAATGGTGTTTGGGTACCATATTAAACAATGGGCCTAGATGCATCTAGAAGCCATTGTTGGCCAATGGTGTTTGGGTACCGCATTAAACAATAGGCCTATGCACCTAGCAGCCATTGTTGGCCAATGGTGTTTGGGTACCATATTAAACAATGGGCCTATGCACCTAGCAGCCATTGTTGGTCAATGGTGTTTGGGTACCGCATTAAACAATAGGCCTGGATACATATAGTAGCCATTGTTGGACAATGGTAGCTTACTCTCGTACACAACCCAGTACGAGTTACATATTATGAAGTGTGGTTGTCATGGTAAAAGATCATACAATAGCGTAATGAAAACTATTGATTGATTGGGTTTCCTGGCCCTTCTGAGCCACCCAAAGCATTTGGCGGACTAGCTGCAGACACTAGCATATAACTACCATCACTCCGTATTCAAACTCCCGACCTTGCGATCACAACACTGGAATATAACCACAATCACTCCCGTATTCAAACTCCCGACCTTGTGATCACAACACTGGAACATAACCACCATCACTCACGTATTCAAACTCCAGACCTTGCGATCGCAACACTGGAATATAACCACCATCACTCCCGTATTCAAACTCCAGACCTTGCGATCACAACACTGGAATATAACCACCATCACTCCCGTATTCAAACTCCAGACCTGAAGATCACAAGTGCAACGCTCTATCAACTGATTGATTGTTTGAGTAGTCGTTTCCTGGCTCTTTTCATCGCAGAGGTATACGAGCCACCCAAAGACTTTGATATACCATATATATCCAGTTAGAGCCACTGGAATATACTTATCACTCTGGATTTGAACTCACGACCAACGCTCCACCAACCCCGAGCTAACCAGCCAGACAAAATATGTCTGCACATTGAAGACTCGCACACATTTAGGTCTAATTAATCGTTTCAATCGGCAGGAAACACTAAAACATTGATAACTCCAAAGCACCCTCTCTCGTTCTCTTACATATATATGGAGCAATCTAATCGATCAAATGATAACAAACATAGGCAAACTTCATGAAGAACCGGGGAACATCTACCTTTTCACAAGAACAATATACGGTTACAACAACACACACTACATACGTACATACATTTTACATATTCACGTCAAACACATCGAGTAGTCACGCGTACATATTCACGCATACAAAACACACCAACGGCCATAATTTGGAGGAAATCTAATCGGCATCCACAGAAATATACACATGTTGCTAAATACATACAAAATATTCATAAATTCAAATCTATCTTAGATAATATTCACACAGAGATTAGTAAATATTCAAATATACATTGAATATTCACACATATACACTATTATAGCAGCATGGAGTTGGTATCGGATATGCAGTTTTATGCACAAATTACAATTATTACGACAATGTATTGCAATATCACAAAATTAAAAATTAGATTGTAAAAGCACTTCCATAAGCCACACAAAATATACTGTATTAAAATCACGGGTAAAAAAATTAAAACTGAGTCAATTTTGTATTATGTGGACCGATAACAATTGGAGCGTTTTGGGGGACCGGTATTTGACAGTTTGTGATTTTACTTAAATTTACGGGACATATTTATCACCGGAATTGGTGCGGGCCTAATTGACTGCTACGGGGGAACATACACTTACGAAATATTGTAATTAAGATACACTAAAACTTTAAAAATACAAATATATATAACCAATGACATTATTAATATACTCGTTTCAACTAAATATGGGGCAAATATTTAGCACTCACTATATTCCATGTAACAAGAATGAATGAATGCTTAGGTTTCCTGGCTCTTGCAGAGGTTATACAAGCCACCCACCAAAAGCCTTTGATACACCAGTTACTACATCCACTGGAATATAATCATCACTCCGTATCTGAACTCACAACCTTTAGATCACAAGTACAACGCTCTGTCAACTGAGCTAACCGGTAATGAGGTACCAACAGAAATTTAAAACAATAGGCACAAACAACAATGACTTCGACACACCGTGATGTACAACAGATTAATGAGTTAACCAATCAGACACGGGTATGTCGCGTGCGGTTTAAGAAAAATGTGAGTCCGTTAAGTAACATGGTCTGTAATGATGATTAAATATGACTGGCTAAAATTAGGTACAAACTAAGCCCATACATACGTCTTATCAATGAACGAATGACTAGGTTTACTGGCCCTGTCCAACGCAGAGGTTATATGAGCCACCCAAAGCCTTTGATGTACCAGTTAGAGCCACTGGAATATAATCATCATCAATCCGGATTCGAACCCCTGACCTTGCGATCACGAGTCCATCGATCTATCAACTGAGCTAACCGGTCAGACAAAACCAATAGACATACGACGTCACTTTATTGAATTACAGCAGCATAGCGCCCTCACTAAGGTAAAATCAACAGCTGATATTTGGCGTAACCATTGCGGATTGGCAATACACAGTACATGCGACGTTGCTTATTGATATTTTACCTGTGTAATGGTCGTCCGGTTTCAGTTGTTATTGCAGTCATGTGACGTCAAAGCGGATAGCCTATACTAAAATGATACTTTGTAACCAAAACCACACCTACTTCCCAGACTATTAGATTGATGAATTGTAAATAACTGTTACCTGTTAACAACCAACATTTAAATACGACATCCGTTGCACGCTTCCCAATTGTGGAACGTTTGATTGTTATATCGTACTCCAAATAGCATGCACTGACCATCTAGCGAGAACCCAACGTTTCTCCAAAATAAAGATTTTGTTACGACCGGAGTCAGTTGACCAAATCTAACTAGCATCATGGCTACTTTGACGTACTATCTAACTGTGTATATTATTGCACATTTAGAGTAAAGTAAGGGCCTATTGACACACCCAGGAACTATTTAAACGGCAATTGCCCTTGTCAAAAACGCAACATCAACATGATACAGGTTAAGATCAAATGCACAATGTAGAGTGTTAAATAGCTACTTAGCACTATTTACATCATGTTAGGAACTCTCATATATTAACTGCATTATTTCAATGGAATCATTCCTCAAACTACACTCCATAGTTATTCCACTTTGAATTTTAAATTAATTATGAACGAATTGATAAATTCTCCTCGCCGCCCTTTTTTCAGCAGTATGTTTATATAGACCTTATGCATATGACATCACATCACACTGAATTTAGAAGTATAGCGCCCCCTTGATTCCGCAAATAATCATTCCTGATTGGCTGTACACAGTACATGTGATGTCGTTTGTTGATGCTTGGTACCGTCAATAGTCGCCATTGCAGACGTTCCATAGAGTCAATGAAAGCCTGGAGAGAGGTTATATGCACATGATGTCATTTTATCAAATATAGCAGCATTATAATATAAAAATACCAGTGGTATTGGCTTAACATACGCTGATTGGGTTATCTTACAATAGTCTACCGGCCACTCCATCGGCATACTACCAAATACCTTCAATACCTACATAATATACAATGTGAGAAGCTAGTACAGGCTAGGAAAGTGTACAGGCATATGCATTACATGTGTGTAGTATATGATAGGATAGCAGGCTAGGCTTCAGTCGTATTGCGACGTTGACTTTATACAAACCGACTGTCATTTCAGTTAGATATAAAGAGGGCTATCTCACACCTCGCACATTTATGCATTTTTTATGACTCCAGAATTAAAAATATTTCAAGAAAACTGTTAAAAAATATTCCAGTTGAAACGATTCAATAAACAAGCGTCCTATACGAACTATTCTATGAACAAAAATGCCCCCAAATGCTTCAACTTTAAAGAATTGTGTACTAAAACACATGTTTTATTTTGAGATAGTCCACTCTGCCAGTAAGTAGCTTACCAGACTATTGCCCTCAATTCACTGATATCCATCGCCTGAATTCCTACTTCCGGACCCCATTAGACAATATATTTGTGGTGGTCCATCGTCAAAATGAAAGTATACAGGTATAGTTTGAATCGGTTACGCAGATTGGTTAATAATAGTAGTGTTACAAGTGAAGAGAAAGAGCGCTCTCAGAAATGAAAAATTGCAACAAGAAACGAAAACTTCAAAAATATACAAAAACACAAATTCCGACGTCCCAAAGATTTCCCCACCCCCCACCCCCCACACACAACGAATAGAGGAGGGATGTCTATCAACATTATTGCAACTTTTTAAGAATTGTGAAGAAAAATATGGTTCAATGCGTTGTTCTAAAAGAAGTCGGAACATACTGGCACCTTCTGCTAGACACACCGATCATCGGTGCGCTCGATATTCGATACGGGTAAATAAAAATACAAGTGTACCATTAATTCTACGGGTAAAATGTGCTTCATTCGCGAAGAGTCTTTGTGTATTTAACAACTTATTTTACATTGGAGAAGAAAGAAGTGAGCGACCATTGTCCAGTTGCGGATCGCTGGACGGGTGCTGAATGGTGGGTTAACCATGCACCAAACCCTGCGAACCAAGCATCACAAGAGAGGGCCCAGTTGAGAAAAAAACAATTATAATGGGCCCGCCCTACCAAGGTGATTGAAACGGGCAAATGTGTATTTGGGTAAAAGCATTGGTGAAGATGATTATGTTTCCTGGCCATTTTCAACACATATATGTGATGCACCATGGCGGGCCAGGTATTATTGTCGGCCCTAGGTAATATTGAGGTATTAGTCGGCCATCACATGGTAAAACGGTCTAACTGCAAATTTGCAGTTTCGAGAAAAGAGGGGGCTTAAAGTTTGAATTGACAAGGTTTTCTTATTCGAAGGTCAAAATTAAACATCCAAACATAGATATCTATGAAAGGAATAAAATTATCTCGCTTTCGAAACATATTTTTAAAGATTAAACTATGCTTTTACGTGTTTTTGGAAGTTAGACCCCACATTGTTTCATTTTTATGGAAAACGGTCTATATGGGAGATAGACTAAATGAAAGAGGCCCAGGGCCCATTAGCTTTATTTGATATTTTTTTTTATTTACTGATTTTTTTATGGAGTTCATCATATTCCATTGCACTAGTGATATAACTTGGAAGGAAAACGTCCCCTTTCCAAAATGGAATGTCGACATAATACCCGATCTGCCATGGTGCATCACATATATGAACCACCCAATATGAATATGAATAGGTTTCCTGGCCCTTGTCAACGCAGTGGTTATATGAGCCACCCAAAGCCTTTGATATACCAG